>MVAK01000030.1:0-173611 GCA_014825535.1 Cystofilobasidium bisporidii
GGGGGGGGGGGGGGGGGGGGAGGAGGGGGGGGGAGGGGGGGGGGGGGGGGGGGGGGGGGGGGGGGGGGGGGGGGGGGGGGGGCGGGGAGGGGGGGGGGGGGGGGGGGGGGGGGGGGGGAAGGTCAGTCACTCGAACACTTGTCTCCCGGTTTCAAATCTGACGGGGCAAGGGTCAAAGGCAAGCCAAAGGAGGAGAAGCGGAGAGAGGAGCTGGTGGCAAGACGACGCACCGGACTCGCTGCAGGATCTCCCAGTCCCGCGGCCCGCTGCTGAGGTTGAATGCGCTCGGGAGCAAGTAGGCGCAGACGTCTGGGTGCTGCGCGAGCGTGTACTGCAGCATCTGCGGGAAGCGGATGTCGAAGCAAATGGCGAGGGCGATTGTACCAAACGCTGGAGGTCCTCGTTCAATAAGGTGAGTAAAGGTCAGGACTGTTGCCGGAAAGGGGAGGGGGGGCGGGGCACAATAGTCGACTTTGAGGATTGGGAGAGGACGATGACGACGCACGCGTGGTGAAGACGGTGATCTTGTCGCCCGCGCTCATGCTCTTTGACTCCTGCACAAACGTAACGAGCGCGTCCGGAGCGCAATCAGTGCATAGCACGGCGAGGTCAGGAGCCCGGGCGGACAGCGCTCAGATGCCACGCACCGTGAAGGAGACACCGCCGGGAAAGTCGGCATCGTACAAGTGGACCTTGCGGTGCTTGGCGACGAGATTGCCTGCAGTCGCATGGCCGGGGTAAAGTCAGGCCACGGAGCTGGGGTGCGATGAGAGCGAATATTGGAGTGCAAGCACCCCGCAAAGGGGGGTGGGGCAGTCTTGCAGCCGCGCGCGCGTAACGCACCAGCAGGGTCCCAGACGGTCGACGTGTTCCATATTTTTGGTTCACCGGCCTGGCACTCTGGGATCGAGCCGCCGATGAGCCAGACGTTGGCCTGCTGAGCCGTCTCGGACAGCATCTGATGGTGCGGACAGGCGCAAGAACCAGATTTAGGAGGGCAAGGCAGGACAGACGAAGGGCGATTGGTTAGCCTAGACAAGCGTGGCAGACTTGTGAAGATGGTAGGCGCACATGCAGCGTTGGCGCCTCGTCCTTGTTCGGCAGGCGGGCGGGAGGGATGGGCCCGTCGACGTCCGGATTCGGAATGGGCTCGCTGTTGGGCCTGTAGGCGGACGAGACGGTCGGCGAGTTGAAGATCTCCTGAAGCCGCCATGTTCGTGCAATTCGAGCGCGTCAGCGATGCTTCTTTACAGAAGCCAGCCTACAGCTTCTTTTGTTTGACGAGGTGAGAAAGGACAGCAGGTGAACAGGCGCGAGCAGACGCACAGGCAACATGACGAGCTGGGTCGGGCCGCCGCTCCAGCCTGCGCCTTGGGCGGCCTCGAGCACCTTGGACCTGGCGTGCGCGAGGTTGGCGGACTTGTCGGGACCAATCTGGCCGAGCTGTACCATGCCAATGTTGAACGGCTGGAAGTTGGTAGGGACGATAGGGCGGGTTGACGACATGGTGCCGAGGGTGCGGCGCGAGGTAGCAGCGAGCTTGGTGGAGGAGGGGAGGCGAGCGGGCGAAGGGAGGATCCGGAAGGATGGTCGAGGAGTGCACCTAGCGAGGGTGAGGATGGAGATTGTCGGAGCGAAGGCTGAGCGCATGCAACAATGTCTGTGCAAGAGGAATGAAGAGAAGTCGAGGGAGAGAGAGATGGCGTCGACGGGAAGGGCGTCAGGCGGCGGCAAGCGGGGGCTCTTGTCTGTCTGTCGGCCCTGCCCGCAGACTAGCCAGGGTTCCCACGCTCGACGGCAGCTCTCTGATGCATTTCTCGCCCTACCTAGGCCCGGGGGGGGGGGGACCAGCAACTCCTCTGCTCTGCTCTCCCCCAGCCCGCCCTTCCCTCTCGTATCCCAGCCATGGTCTCGTTCCAGTGCGACTCGTGCTCTGGTCCGTCTCTATATGCCTCTGCTCGTTCTGTTCCATCAGCGCTGACCTTTCCCTTCTCCTCTACAGACGTCGTCAAGAAGCCCAAGCTCGACCAGCACTCTGGCCGCTGCCGCGCACCGTTCACCTGCCTCGACTGCAGCAAGACGTTCCGCTCGCCGGCAGAGTGGAAGTGCGCCCCTCCCTCTGCTGTCTGCTCTTGTATCTGCGTCCCAGGAGGCGAGGGACGATCGGTCGTTGCCGCATCGAGCTGCCCGAGACCCGACGCAGCAGCTGGCTGACTTGACGGATCGTCCAACCGATCCAACACCCAGGGGCCACACGACGTGCATCACGGAGGCTGAGAAGTACGAGCGGACGTTGTACCAGGGTCCCTCCAAGAAGGTGTGTCGAGCCTCCATTGAAATTTCGGTCGGGGGTTCGCGCCACATACTTCCTTTCCTCCTAGCTCGCCGTTTGACCCCCCTCCCCCCCCCTGTCTGCGCGTTTCTCGAACTTCCTGTACCCTGAATCAACAGCAGAAACAAAAGGCCAAGGATCCTTACGCCGCTGCCTTCGCCGCCGTCCAGGCCAAGCAGAAGGCCGAGGCCGCTGCCGCAGCCGCCGCCGCGCCTGCGCCTGTGGTCGTTGCCGAGGTCGTCGAGGTCGTGAAGCCGGTCGAGGAGGTCGAGGTCAAGGAGGGAAAGGAGAGTAAGGAGGAGAGGAAACGGGCCAAGAAGGCGGCAAAGGAGGCCAAGAAGGCTTCCGCTGCTGCCCCCGTCGTCGCGGAGGTTGAGGCCGGTTCGTGTTCACAGTCGTACCGCTTTCGCATGCTCCCCCGTGCATCCCGCTGACCAGCGCGTTGATGGTTCACGACTCATTCTTTGTGGCCTGGCCGGTGCTTTGCGGCATTTGACCCAGTCCACTCACCCGAGCCCTCTACTTCAGCTGTACTCGTCGCTGCCCACGCCGCCGCCGTCGACGACGCCGAGGACAAGGCGGCCAAAAAAGCGCGCAAGGCCGCCAAGAAGGACAAGAAGCGCAAGGCCGAGGAGGAGGCGCAGGCGACGGCTGGCAGCGTCGAGACCCCTGCGCCGGCCGAGGCAGAGGTTGGCGAGCCGAAGAAGAAGAAGAGTAAGAAGAGCAAGAAGGCGGAGGTATAGAATTGCTTCTGCTCTCGGACGTCGTCAAGGTCGTGCGCAGGACTCGAAAGGCGCACGGGCAAGCGGAGGCCGAACCGGGTGGACAGCGCGCCTGTGCAGAGCAACTGCGTCAGCACCAGAAGAGCCACAGGCTCGACAAGGTTCTTGAATGACTGCATGCTGCCGACAGACCGCACAGCCCTCGCTCTGCGACCATCTTGTCGAGTGCGCCAACGACGCTGCGAGCGCCAGCCGTCGTTGTCAGGTCGCGAGATGTTGTTGATCGGAAGCAAATGCCCGCCCTTCCCTCGTCGCCCGTTTGGGACGCGCGCTCGCCTCTCCCTCCCTGCTCCACTCCCTCAACTCCGTAGCATGCCTTCCTCACCGACAAAGCCTGCCTCCGCCTCTCCGACCGCTACCGAGCCCAAGTGGGGCCGAGGTCCGTCTTCTGTTCCCTGTCTGCTGCCCCTGGCCTTGCCTGTTAGCTCGGCGTGGTTGCCGATGCCCACGATCTCCCGCGACAGCCGGGGCTGACGGTTGCTGCTGCCCGTTCTCTCATCCTCATAGTGCTCATCGCCGGCGGTGTCGACTGGTGCGTTCGAGCCCTTGACAATCAACCATTCGCTCGCCTCCACTTTACAAGCCGCAGGTTGGCTGATGCGCGCCCGATCCTGCCCCCTCCCCCCGTCGCTTCCTCGTCCCGCCCGCGCGACGCGTGCTCACCTCGCCTTCCCTCTTGTCGACTTCTCCATTCGGCGCTCCTGCGCAGGCCCGTCATCGGCCGCAAGTCTTCCAAAGCCTCTGAGGAAGCGTACGACAGATCCTGCTCTTCCTCACCTTCTAAGGCTCGTCTGACCTTGTGCATCCCGTCGCCCGTGGACCGTCCCAACAGCCCCGACCTTGTCGAGCCCCACATCCTTCGCTCGCTGTCAAACGTCCGAGTCGCTTCGATCCACTCTTCCCCGTTGGCCTCGCATTTTGTCGCGATTGACACGGACGGTGGCGCCTGGCTCTTTGGCCGGAACGAGGCATCCAACCTCGGGCTGACGAGCTCCTCGAGCTCCGGCTCTACTGCGGACCCGGCCGAGGGCTTCATCCCCGAGACTCAACCTCGTTACCTGACGCCCCAACGGCTCGGGCACGCCCGAACCAAAGCAAAGTTCACCTCTGCCATCATCGGCCGGGCTTTCACCTTGCTTGTCGACGACGACGGCGGGCTGTACGCCGCTGGCGACAACAAGCACGGCCAACTCGGTCTGAGCCCGCGCGAGAAGCTTGGCGTGGCCGGCTTCACCAAGGTCGACAGCTGCAAGCACCTCAAGATCAAAGGTGGTAGCGCAGGCGCAAGCTTCACCGTACTCGTGGCTGATGACGGCAAGGTGTATGCGGTGAGTCTGCGGTCCTGCCTCGCTCCCTTCTTGATGCTCGAGGTCGGGTTCCCTGTCAGCGTTGCAGCGCAGCACACTGAATACTCCTACTGACCGCTCCTTACCGCTCGTACGATGTATCAAAGATGGGCTCCGGAGAACACGTCAGTTTTCTTCGATATCTGCTCGGGTCGCTGGCTCACAGCTGTTGACCCGGCAACTCCGCTGCGCCAACACGCACTGATCGCCGTCCCTTTCTTCTCGTCCTCGCCCGCACTGCCCCCACTCGTCGCCGCCGCCACACCCTTGCCTCCTTTGCCCTCTTTCGCACCTAATTGCCGCCTTTCCAGGGCCAACTGGGCAACGGTCGGACGGGCGAGCACATCCCCAAAGCTGGCGTCGTTGCGTTCGAGATGGCTCACGAGCCCTCACTCGTCGGCGGCGAGCTGCGCGGCAAGAAGATTGCCATGGTTGCCTGCGGGACGGCGCATTCGGTTGCGCTTGGCGAGGACGGGTGCGTGATGCCTCTCTTGCGATGTCGCTCTGTGGAATTCCGCCGGACGCACAAGGCTGACGAGCCAAGCAACGATCCCACCTCCTGACTCTTGACCGTGCAGGATGGTTTACACTTGGGGTGCGCTCCAGCGTCCTCCATATCCCTCCGATTTGCCCCATCTGACCCCTTCCGTTTCTCTCAGGGTACAATGGCTACTGCCGTCTTGGTTTGACCGACCAAAAGGACCGGCTCGTGCCGACGACGGTGCCCCAATTCGCAAAGGAGAATGTCGCGCTCCGCGCAAAGTTTGTCAGCTGCGGGCCGGCCAACACGGTGCGTCGCTTCGACCCCTTTGTCCACCGCTGTTGGACCCCCTCTCATCCTGGCATGCCGACCGACTTGCTGACTCTGTCCCTTCGACTGGGCGCGCTTCCGGACCTGGGATCAGACGGTAGTTGACCGCATGGTGCGCGTCTCTCCCTCTCCCTTCGCGCCTCCCTCTCCCTTCGTACGCAGGCCGCTGACCGACATTTTGCCGTACCTTGCAGGGTATCTACTACATGGCAGGCAAGTGGAAGAATTCGGGCGACGGCGGCGGTGGGCAACCCTGTGCGTTCATTTTCTAGGACACGCCTTTCTTCGCTTTGCGTAGCACGTGGCCTGGGTCGCTGACATACGTCGCTCGATGCCTCGATCTCAGACACGACCTTCAAGTTTGTCCCACTTTAGCCGCTCTTGCTGTCCATTTCATCATCATCGCGCGAGTCCTGACGCAGACTTCCTTTCCCTCCATGCTGCTCCGACACCATCAGGTTCATCCAGGAGATCGCCTCGTGCAAGGTGTTCAAGACGCAGTCAGGGGGCTTCTCGCATTTCGCGCTGGCCGAGGACCATGCAGACAACAAGCTCACGCTGAGCATTGCTTTCGGCCAGGGCTGCGCGCACTCGGGTGTGTCTCCCTGCTTTCTGAGCGTTATGTCGTCATGTGGAAGCTGACCGAGGCTGTGCAAATCCAGAGCTCGGATTGGGGGGCGAGGAGCCCAAGAACTCGACCAAGCCGGTCAAGATCAACCCCCTGGACGGCCTCGCCATCATTGAGTAGGTGTCTCCCTCTCGGAGCCACGCTTGTGCTCCTTCGGCAGAGCTGACGACGCACCTTGGGGTCATTCTGTCGGCAGCGTCGCCGCCGGGGCCAATACGACGCTGTTCCTGTGCGAGCCCTCGGACGCGTACGCCGAGCTCCCGCGGCACGAGGTGCTCGACACGGCCGACGAATGCTTTGTCTGCCAGGAGGTTGATGACGCCCAGCCGGGGATCGTCTGCGACATGTGCGAGCACCCGTTCCACCTGGCATGCTTGACGCCGGCGCTCGACAAGGAGCCCGAGGAGCCAGAGTGGTTTTGCCCCGACGTGCGTCCCTCTCATCCTTCTGTTGTCTATTTTGCCGAGTTGAGACGCTGTCTGTGCGTCCGTACGAGCTGATTCCTTCCCCTTCGCCGCCTTGCGTCTTGGTTCCACCGACCCTTCGCTCGCTGCCGCTCAACGCTACCTCAGCACCGAACCCCGCAGCCGCTCCAGTCCCTCGAATTCGCGCAAGCGGCGGAGCTGACGGAGCTCAAGGCGTCCAAGGCGTCTGCTGGTAAAGGTGCTCAGGCAGGCGGGGCGGGCGGCGGCAAGGCAAAGGGCAAGCGGACAGCATCCGAGCCAAAAGCCAAGGCTGGGGCGAAGAAGCGCAAGTGAAGGGGGGGGGTGAGTGAGTGGAGGGGGGCTATCACCGGAAGCGCATCACCCTATAGCTTGTACTATCAGCTTTTTCTATGCCTCAGGCTGGGTCGTCTGTCGAAAGCCAGGTGCGGCCGGAGGGGGGGGGGGGGCGAGGGACCGGAAGAGGATTAGAGGGTGCGAAAGGAGCGGATCAACGGCATGAATGCATGGCTCGTCTAACAACGCACAGCCACTACGACGCCCTGTCTTCCAAACGCGCCCCCTCCAGCTCAGCCCTACGACTGGACGAGCTCGAGCGCGCCGTTCTGCCCGAGTGTGAGCGACAGGCCAGAGAGCTGCGGTCAAACGGTCCACGATGGGGGGGGGGGGGTGAAGGGGACGGACGGCGTCAGCCACCGCGGGGGCATACAAGCAAAGGAGAGTGGACAGGAGGAGGAGCGCAGGCAGGAGGAAACGCACGACACCGTCCCCCGCGGCTCGACGAACGAACGCGAGCGGAACAGACCGCTTGGGCTGGGCGGAAGCGGTCGAGGCGGGCGGGACCATCTGCGGGATGGCGGATGGCTGGGCTGGCGACGGGGTGTTGATCGCCTGCTGCTGCTGCGACGATTGATCGGGGTACAGAGGGTGCTGCGGCAGGTGGAAGGGCTCATACGGGAGGTGTTGTGTAGCGGTGGCGTGCTGATGACCAGCCACTGACAGCGACGGCTGGTGGCGATGGAGATGGCCGTAAGACGTCTGGTTAGGGGGAGGCGCAAAGTGGGGCTGGCAAAGCAGCTGAGCGACGAGCGCCGACTGGGCTTCTTGAGCCTGGACGGCGAGCTCCTCGGCCGTCAGCCCCGGCGGCGGCGGCGGCGGCGGCGGCTGAGGAGGATCGCGCGCCAGGTCTGGGTCAATCAGCGAGCTTGCCACCTCGGCTGCGTCGTGCAAGTCTCGGAGGGCCGCCTGGGTGACTGCCTCGTCATTTTGAGGAGGAGGCGGCGGTGGTGGTGGTGGTGGCGATGGCACAATGTAGGATGACGATCCGGCGCCGTCGACGTCGCGAGTGGCCGAGGTGGTCGTCCCACCGACGTAAGGTTGATTGGCCAGAGCGAGCAGCCCGTTCCCTCCGCCGCCGCCGCCGTCATCTTCGGCATTTTCGACCGGGTGGTCCGCAGGCAGAGCGAGCAGGGCTCGGACGACCTCGGCCGTCGGCAGGCCCACAGCGAGCTCGACCGCGGTCGACCCTGCGACCTCGAAAGGCGACGACGACGACGATGACGACAACGATGAGGGAACGACCTCGCACTCGAGCGGTCCGACCTCGCCCGCCCAGACCTCCACCATCTCCCACCCCGCTGCCGCCCCGCCTTCGGGCGCCGGCCGACCGTCGGTCTCGACCGGCAGCGGACACCAGGCGTTGTCGAGCGTCAAGTTGAGGATCGCGTGGGTGGTGACCCCCGAAGAGGGTGGGGAGAGGGAGGGGTGCGAGTTGGGACGAATCGAGGGGAGCGGGGGAGGGGTGGGCCAGAGGGTCGGTGGAGGGCAGGGCGGGAGGCGGAAATAGGTCAAGGAGACCTCGCCTGAGGGAAGGAACGGGAGCCAACGAGGGATCAGCCGAAAAGCCCTGTCCCCGGCGTCTGAGGAACAGAGCGAGAGAGAGAGAGGCGCGCGCGCGAGCAAAGAGGAGAAGGTGGGGGGAGGGCGGGGGAAGGGAGGGAAGGGACGGACCGACGCTTCCGACGGTGAAGATTGCAAAGTCGTCGACGATGTCCCTTCCCTGCTGGGCCGCCCCATCCGACGTCGGGGTTGGTCGGACAAACGCCGCCTGCCGACCTCCCGCCGCCGACGATGCTGCGTCACCAGCACCATCGCCCCGACCGAGCCCGTTGCCGACAGCGCTCGCCGCCGCCGCCGCTCCAGGCGCGCACGAGAGGTACCACCGTTGGTCGTCGAACGTCCCTTGGTAACTCGTCGTTGGCGAGGGTCTCCGAAACGCGACCTTGGACAATTGGCCGACCGTCCCCCCTGCCCGTCCCCCTTCCCTGCCTCCTCCTCCTCCGTCTCTTCCTCCTCCTCCTCCTCCTCCTCCTCCTTGCCCCCCAGGAGCTGCTGCAGCAGCTGCAGAGGCATGGGCGCGCTCGTCAAACACGACCGACTTGCCCTCGAGCCGACACAAGACGACCGGTTCGGTCCTGACCCCGGTCCGGACGTCGACCAGCTCGACCGTGTCGCCGTACCAGATCCAGTCGGCGTCGGCCTCGACGTCCGCCTCTGCTGGGGGGTGGCTGCCGTCGTCGTTGGTCGAGGCGGCCGATCCGACGCGTTCGATGCGCCACCTCGACCACTCTGCCTCTGTCGAGGTGCCCAACCTCCACTGGCCGGACCCCTGTCCTTCTCCCTCCCCAGGTTCGCCTCCGCCTGGCAAGACCGCCAAGCTCGCCTGCCGACTCGTCTGCTTGTTGATCCGCGAGTACAGGAAGACCGTCTGGCCGGGCCGGAGCGAACCTTGCGCGGTCGGCGGGCGATGCTTGCCCGTCTTGGATCGCTTGGGAGGCTTGGAGCGGATCGAGAGGGCGGTGGAGAGGAGGGACAGGAGAGGTGGAGCGGTGAGAGAAGGAGGAGGAGAGGAAGGCTGGGTCGAGGAGGAAGACTGAAGGGGACAGGGAGAGAGGAAGGGCGGGGCGTGCAGGCATTGCAGAGGGGTGTCAGCCAAGAGGCGAGCCCGGAGAGCCGGAACCGGTCGAAGCAGAGGAAATGGGAGAAAAAGTAACAAAAGGACAGAGGCAAGGAAGAGAGAGTGGCGACGGACCCCGACCTTTGCCCGCTTGGCCCGGACCGTCCCTCGCTCCCACTCGTCCTGGCCCCCTCCCATTCCCACCAGCCCACCTCTTCCCCCCGCCCCCGCCGGTGCCAGCCAGACGCCCAAACGCAACCTCCACTCGCCCGCGCCCGCCCCGGCAGGGTGCTGCTTGCCCTTCTTGTTGCCCCCTTTGCCTCTGGCCTTGGTCTGGACCGCGTGGGCCGCCTGCTCGGCCGGGTCGGGACCGATACGGATGCTCGGGCCCTCGAGATCCATCCCTCCTCCTTCGACCTCTTCCCTCGCCGCCGCCGCTGCAGCTGCCGATGGCTCTGGAACGCCAGTAGGCAACCCAACGTACACCCCGTCGAACCCGACTCTTCCCTCCTCTGAACCTCGACCACCCCCTCCCGCCCGCCCGTCCACCCCCGGATCGCTGCCGCCGTTGTTGTTGTGACTGGTCGAGGCGCCGCTCCCCGACTCTGCGACGGTGAGCTGAACGAGCTTGCGCTGCTGCTCGCCGACTTGTTGGACGTGCAGCGAGTTGGCAGCTGCGGTCGGGCGTCCTGCCCCCTCCGAAAGCGTTGCCGAGGTTGAGCCCTCCGACGAGGGGCCACCGCCCGGGCCGCCGGCGGCGCCAGCCGTCGGAGGGTCGAGCCGATGGTCCGGCGAAGGTGTGAACACGGTCGAGAGCGCGAGGTAGGCCACCGTGAGGTCGTCGTCGTCGTCGTCGTCGTCGTCGGCCCCGTGCCGGTGTGGGTTCACAAAGGTCGGGTCGTGCGCCGACGAGGACGAGGCGAGGAAGGAAGAGGAGGGCGATGAGGAGAGGGAGAGATGGACGTAAGGCGATGGGGTGAGGAAGCGTTTCTCGTTGGCGTAGGATTTCTGGGCGGCTGGTACGTGTGTAGTTGTGCGTGAAGGGTTTTGCGTAGGTGTCGAGGGGACAGGACAGGGACGGAACGCAGTCAGCGAAGGTGCGCGAGGATGTCGGAGCAGAGAGACAAAGCTCGAACCTTCAGGGTACCACCCATGAACACTGACGACCCCCCCTCCTCCTCCTCCTCCTCGACTTGGTGGACCGCTGTCGCTCACGACTCGCTGGAGGACCGCTCGAACGTCCTCCTCGGTCGCCCTCTGCCGATGCTTGACCCCGCTCGGCGCGTGAGCCTGAGCTGAGGGCGCGGTCGAAGGCGCAGGAAAGTTCGACGCGCTTGAGGAGTCGACCGCCCGGGGGTCCTCGTGAGTAGGCTCGAGGTGGTACGGGTGCGGTTGAGGGTGTGAGGCCGAGGGGGCCTGGCGGTAAGGGAACGGGTAGAGGGAAGGGTAGGTGGAGGGTAGCCCGGTGCCTGATGTGCCCGAGGCAGAGGTCGGAAGGGACGAAGGGTCGAACGCCGCCGACGACGACGGAGAGCGAGTGGAGGAGGCGAGCGA
Organism: Cystofilobasidium bisporidii; assembly: GCA_014825535.1. Classification (NCBI taxonomy): domain Eukaryota; kingdom Fungi; phylum Basidiomycota; class Tremellomycetes; order Cystofilobasidiales; family Cystofilobasidiaceae; genus Cystofilobasidium; species Cystofilobasidium bisporidii. The sequence continues at coordinate 10,853 of MVAK01000030.1, forward strand.
TGACGGGTGGGGTCGACTGGCGTGAAGGTCCAGTGGGGCAGCGGACGACGGGTCGGGTCGCTTGCGCTTCAGTCCGTTCTGTCGAAGCCGTGGGAATGGGAAGGAGGGGTCTTCTCAATGCGGGACTCTTGAGAAGGCCTGAGAGGTGGGAGAGCAGGGGGCTAGAGCGAGAGAGAGCGCACGCGTGCGCGCGAGCTGGAGGACAGAGGGGGAGAGAGAGAGAGAGAAGAGGTTGAGACGGACCTCGAGCTGCTGCTGCTGCGGGCCCTCTGCCGACAACGGATGCTCTTCCTCCTGTTGGAAGCTCGATTGTGGTTCTTGTCCATCGGCGGGGGTGTATGCGCCTGGGTGGTGGTCGACTGCTGCTGGGCCAGGAGGAGCAGCAGACGCTGGAGCAGCAAGGATGCAAGGTGGAGGGAGGACGGAGGCGGGGGTGGGCGGGTGATCGCCCGAGATGGCGTTGAGGAGCAGGTCGAGGCCCTCCGACTGTTGACGACAGGTGACGTCAGCCTGGGTGGGACAGAGCTTGGAAGGGCAGAGACGAGACTAACCTGGTCTGCGGCGGGCGGGTTGGTCATGGGAGCGGGGGTGAGGGGGAGAGAGGGAGAGAGAGGGAGATGGGTCGGTTCTCACGCTCGGTTGGTCCGTCCGACTTGCCGATGCACTTTGGTCGGTTGGCCCCTCCACGACAGCAACCCCTCTCTCTGGCTGCTGCTGCCCTCCTCGCTCTCTCTCTCCCTCCCTCTGCCCACATTGTCACCCGCCTCACCCAGTCAGATGCCCGTCGCACTCGCGCCTTCTTCAGCCGGTCCGTCAACCACCCCACTCCACCTCTCCCTTCTCCCGACAAGCCTGACTGTTTCCTCCCCTCCCCGATTCATCCATCTCCCTCTCCCTCTCTCTCGCAGCCGGCCTGCTGGCCCTGCTCGACGAGCCCGACGCAGAGCTCCAGCGGTTCGCGCTCGAGCAGCTCGACGCCGTCTCGGCCGAGTTCTGGCCAGAGATCTCGGAGCGTCTCGTCGACATGTCCGTGTCTGCCTCTTGCTTCCTCCCATCCATTCACCCTCCTGCCCGGCTCTCTATGTCCTAGGCAGGGGGGGCCCTTCACGAACCTCTCATCCTCCATCGCAACCTCGATCCCACTCATCCCGCTCAACTTCATCCTCTCGCGTTTGGCTCTGCTGACATCCTCCCCACCCATGTTCGCCTGCTCCGGTCTCCCAGCGAGACGCTCTCCGAGTCTTCCTCGCTCCCGCTCCCCACCCGCCAGCTCGCATCGCTCCTCCTCGCCAAGCTCTACTTTCACCTCTCGTCCCCTTCCGACGCGCTCACCTCCGCCCTCTCCTCAGGACCCGCCTTCTCCTCGCTGCGCGACGCCGTCGTCAACTCTTCCGCCGCTAGCTCGGGCCGCAGCAATCCCAACCAGGGCTTCGTTGAGGTCGTCACCGCCATGGCGATCGACACGTACGTTTCGCTCCGAGCGACCGAGGTGCCTCGACCCGCCGCCAAGGAGAAGGCACCGGTCGGGATGACGACCTCTTCGTCGACGGTCGAGGCTCTCGAGGCAATCCTCCAATCGATCATCGACCAGTCGCTCGAGGCCCCTTCGCCCTCTACCTCGTCGTCTGCCGCAAGCGGAGGAGCAACCTCAGCAGGGGCGATCCACGCTCTCGGGTTGGCGCTCGACGCGCGTAGGGCCGACCTCGTGCAGTACGTCTGGGAGCGGACGGGCAAGGACGCAGGGGTGCTGAGGTGGGTGCTCGAGATGGTCGGGAGCGGCGCAAAGGGCGAGGGCGGACGACGGTTCCGGACCGAGGTGCGTCCCCACACTCTTTGCTGTTGGCAACCCTTCCGGCAACCCCTCCGACTCGCGCGCCTTGCGTGCTCCCCTCCCCCCACACCTCTTCCCTTGCTCAAGGCTCACCCACCCCAAAACCTCGCACTTTTCGACTCTCGGCGCGTCGCCGCTAGGTCCTCGAGCTCCTACTCGACCTCATCCCCCTCTCCTCGACAACCTCGAACCCGTCCACAAGCACCTCGTCAACCCCCTCGATCGACTACCCCTCGCTCATCCAAGTCCACCTCTACCTCGCCCGGCCCGACCTCTCGGCCGCCCTCCTCACCTCTCTCCTCGCCGACGGCCAGGCCGACGCGCGCAAGCTCGCCTGGGCCTACCAGGTCGGCTTTGACCTGGCCGAGGGAGCGACACAGGGGTACCTGGTCGAGGTCGCCAAAGGGGTGTTTGCCGAGGGTGCCGCTGACGAGGTGCGCCCCTCTTCGACTTTGCTCTGCTTGCTCCTCGCTCGCTCGTCCCAAGACTAACGTCTCTCTCTCTGTCTTTTACGCTGAATGGAAGGACGCCGCCCGCCAGAACATGCGAAAGATCCTCTCCGGCGAGACGTCCATCAGGCTGTACCTCGACTTCCTGAAACGGGCCGACAAGAAGGACTTGCTTATCCTGCAGACGACCAAGGTGCGACTTCTCCCCCCCCCCCCCCTCTCTTGGCGCGCCACCCGAACTGACACCTCTGTTCCTTCTCTCTCGCCGCCGCCGCCCGCAGGACGCCCTTGAGTCGCGCTCGTCAATGTACCACTCTGCGCTGACGCTCTCGCACGCCTTCATGTCGTCCGGGACGACCTCGGACGCCTTCCTGCGCTCCAACCTTGACTTTCTCTCGCGCGCCGCCAACTGGTCAAAGTTCACCGCGACGGCCGCGCTCGGGGTGATCAACAAGGGGTCGCTGTCGCGGGGGAGGTCGCTGCTCGGGCCTTACCTGCCTGGCGGGGGGCAGGGCCAGGGCCAAGGCAAGGAGTACTCGGAGGGGGGCGCGCTGTTTGCCGTCGGGTTGGTCAACGCCGGGCGGGGAGGCGAGGAGGGCGAGTGGTTGAAGGAGGAGCTCGTCAAGGCCGAGGACGAGGTTGTCAAGCACGGTGCGGCGCTCGGGCTGGGCGTCGCGGGCATGGCGAGCGGGTCCGAGGGTCTGTACCCATCCCTATCCTTTCCCTCGTCTCCATCTTCCTGTCTTTCTCTATCCTCACGCTCTCTCCAGCGCGTTCAGCCGCGCTGACTTGCCTCCCCCCCTGAATCCTCCACGGTCTCCCGTCCCCCCCCCCCCCGCAGACCTCTACGACGCCCTGCGCGAGACGCTCTTCCAAGACTCGGCCATCGCGGGCGAGGCCTCGGGCTACGCGATGGGGCTCGTCCTGCTCGGGTCCAACTCGGACCGGGCGTTTGACGAGATGGTCCAGTACGCGCACGAGACGCAGCACGAGAAGATTGTGCGCGGCCTGGCCGTCGGGATGGCGTTCCTGGCGTTTGGCAAGGAGGAGGAGGCTGAGCCCTTCATCGAAAGGCTCGTCAAGGAGAAGGTGCGGTCAAAGCTTCCTCATCGCTCTCGACCCCCTCCCTAAAGCCCTTTGGAGCAGCCGCTTATCTTCCTTTCCCTCTGTCGTGCTTGCGCGCCCGGCAGGACGCCATCCTCCGGTACGGCGGCATGTACACGATTGCGCTCGCCTACGCTGGCACGGCCAACAACGGGGCGATCCGCCGGCTGCTCGACGTGGCCGTGTCGGACGTGTCGGACGACGTCCGCCGCGCGGCCGTCACCGCCCTCGGCTTTGTCCTCTGCCGCAGCCCGGGCCAGGTGCCGAGGATCGTCCAGCTGTTGAGCGAGAGCTACAACCCGCACGTCAGGCAGGGCGCGGCCGTCGCGCTCGGCGTCGCCTGTGCCGGAACCGGACTTGAGGTGCGTCCTTGCCCACCTTGGCGTTCCGTCTTTCCCGACTCTCGGGTTGCCTGCCGCTGACCCTACTCTGCCGCTGCTCTATGCTCTTCGTCTATTGCAGGAGGCCGTCGAGCTGCTCGAGCCCATGACCAAGGACCCGGTCGACTTTGTTCGCCAGGGCGCGCTCATGTCGCTCGCCATGGTCCTGATCCAGCAATCGTCGGCCCAGACCCCAGCCGTCACAGCCGCCCGGACAAAGTTTGCCGCCGTCATCGCCGACAAGCACGAGGACTCGATGGCCAAGTTTGGCGCCTGCCTCGCCCAGGGCATCCTCGACGCTGGCGGCCGCAACGTCACCGTCTCGCTCGTCGGCAGGAACGGCATGACGAGCCTCAACGCCGTCGTCGGCATGGCCCTCTTCTGCCAGTTCTGGTACTGGTTCCCGCTCGCCCACTGCCTCAGCCTCGGGTTCGCACCGACGGCACTGATCGGGCTCGACAAGGACCTCAAGGTACGCACCCTTTCTGTCCTTCCCCTCCCTCCTTTTCTCGCTCTGAGGCGCTGACTCGTCATCCAATCTCTCTGGTGACGTAGATCCCCAAGTTCGACTTTGTCTCCAAGGCCAAGCCGTCCGTCTTTGCTTACCCCCCCGCGCTCAAGGTCAAGGAGAAGGAGGAGGTCAAGGCGGTCGCCGCGGCCGTCCTCTCGACGACGGCCAAGGCCAACGCGCGCGCGCAGGAGAAAAAGAAGGAGAAGGATGGTGGGGAGGCGATGGACCTCGTGCGTTGCGATTTGTCCCCTGCTCTCCCTTCGGTGGCTAGGCTGACTTTCTTGCGTCTCTCATTTGATTCTGTGTTCTGTGCGACGGCAGGACGACAAGAACGAGGCCAAGCCCACCGACGAAAAGATGGACGAGGATGCGACCGAGTCGACGGCTCTCCTGTCGTCGACCGACAAGCCCGCCGAGGGGGCGGCCGCCAAGAAGGAGGGCGAGCCGGCGCATGCCGCCGCGCCTGAGCCGTCGTCCGAGACACTCCCAAACATGTCGCGCGTCACGCCCGCCCAGGCCGCCGTCGTCTCGTTCCCCCCGAGCTCGCGGTACCTGCCCATCCGAGCCGACGCGGGCCCCACGACGTCGAGCAGCCGCAAGCCGACGGCAACCAAGGGTGGCATCGGCCGAGGCGCCGGCGTAGCGGGCATCGTCATCGTCGCCCCGAACGAGTCGCTCGCCAAGACTGGGTTCGAGGAGGAGCAGGAGTTTATCGAGCTCGACAAGTCGCTCGACGCCCCGCCACCTGTCGCCGTCGCTGCCGACGGCGCCGCTCCTGCCGCTGGGGCTGACGTCGACATGGCCGCGCCGTCATCAGCTGCTGCTACCGCCGCCGACGACGGACCAGAGCGCGACCCGCCCGCGTCGTTCGAGGTGCGTGTGTTCTGACTTGTCTTCCTGCTCCGACTCGCCTCGCCCGGTCGCTGAGCCCTCATCGTTGCCCTCCTCTGGACCTGCAGTACCCTTTCGACAGCTAGACTCGCGCATCTTGTCTCCTGCGGCTCTGAAATGGCCCCTCTCTTTGACCCATCATAAGCATCACGCGCAGAGCGAGCAGCGCCCGACAGAGTTGTGAATACACGGAAAGAACAAGGAGCCGGCGGAATGTCCAAGGGCAGTGGAGAGAGAGCCGACAAAGTACAAAGAACTGAGGAAGGGAGATGAGCGCTGGAACGGACGATAGGGGGGGGGGAGGGCGTTTACTTGGCTGCGGCGGCAGCACGGACGCGGGCGGCCGACTGCTCCGAGGCATTGCGAATGGCCCACGTGAGTTCGTACGTCTTTGTCGCGTCGAGGTAGGACGACAGGATGCCCGTCTCGGGCTCCTCGCCCTCGATCTATGTCGTTGAAGGGGACGAGAGCGTCAGCACCAAGCCTGGACCACTAGATCGAGGAAGTGGAGACGGGAGGGAAGAGGCTCACACGCGCGATGAACTCGTTGATCTCGGAGAAGAACGGGTCGTCGTTCTCGAACCGGTGGACCTCCTCGTGATCGCTCCCGGGCCGGCGGACGAGCAGCGTCGGGCTGCCGTACGGGTCCTGCAACCGAAGCTTATAACCGTCGGCGTACACCTCGAACTCGCACGAATAGGCTTGACCTTGAAGCGCAACGGCGTGCGTCAATTGGCCGACCGCACCGGATTCGTACTTCCTGCAAGTGCGCATCGGGCGAGCGAAGGAGTGCGTCAGTCGAGAGGACGCCGCTGACAGAAGACGGGGATGGACAAGGTCGTGGTTGAAGCGCACCAGGCGGCCGACGTCACGCGCGGGATGCGGTCGTGCGCCGGGATCTTTGACTCATCAAATGGGATCTTGGTGAGCTTGCCTGGCGCCTCGTCGTGCTCGACCGAATGAGCGCTGAAGAGCGAGAGGACCCAAGTCAGCACTTTGCTGTTCAAACGCCAGGGCTTGTCAAGACCGCAGACACGAACCAGACGGTTGAGATGTCAACGTCGCCCGCAAAGTATCGACTGCGTGGGGCGGAGAGGCAGGCGAGCGTCACGCGCCGGTCAGCGCTCGCTCGACAGGGTGGAAAGAGTGAGCCGCCAGACGGACCTGAGGTCGCAAAAGTGGGTGCCCTGCTCGATGACGGGGCCCATCGACATGCTCTTGGTCCACCAGTCCTACAAGGTGTTTGCGAGTGGGCGGGAGCGGGCATCAGCAAACTGCGCGTCTGCCGACCAGATGGAAAGGAGCGAAAGTCGCACCGTCTTGGCCGCATGCTCGTACGCGCTCACGTAGCGCGCGACAGTCGCCATGACCGTCAAATTGTTGTCGCGCAGAATCTTCTTCATCTGCTGCACGCACGCAAGGTAGCGAAGCATGTAGCCCACCGAGACGACGTTCTCGGGCCGGCCCTCGAGCACTTTGGCGACGGCCTTTGCGCCGTCGATCGACTTTTGGAAGGGCTCGCCGGACGCGACTGGCTTCTCGACAAACAGGTGTATGCTTTGGGTTTGAAGAGTCACGAGAAGATCAACTCGCAACTCGGAAAGATGTAGGCAGAGGAGACGATGGCGCACGAGGGGAAGTTCTTGAGCAGCTGCAGCTCGAGGTCGCGCCCTGGGTCGGGCCCACCGCGAAAGAAGGGCGGCGAGCCGATGATGGCGGCGCTGCGCGCGAGCGAACACGCAGGGGAAAAAGAAGGATCATCAACAACCGTTCGCTGGGCCAAGTGGAGAATGGTCAGGAATGCACCGAGGCGGCTTGACTGTCCCGGCCCTGACGGCCTTTGAATAGTCCTCGATGCCAGCGAAGACCTGCGTGTCCTCGTAGGCCGAGACGACGAACGAGTCACGCTTGGCGGCGAGGGCGGCGTTGGCCCGATCAGCCGAAGGGTCGATCAGGCCAACGACCTTGAGTCGAGGGCCGAGCTTGTGCTCGAGCCGGAAGGAGTGGTTCCAGGGTCCCTCGTCAGAGCCGAACATGACTGTCAGGGGGGAAAGAGGTGAAGAGGGTCAGCCCTCTACGTCGCCCCACGTCGGTCAGAGGAAGAAGAGATCGTCGCAACTGTTCCCAGCGGACACCATGAGTAGTCCGAAATCATCGCCAGGCAAAGGCTGGACGTATCGGCTGGGCTCTTCGGTTGCGGGCGAGCTGGTGAAGGGTCGTCGAAGTTGAATGGGAGCCGTCGGCCGTCGCGCTAGCTGGGCAGTAGCTGCCGAGCTGCCGGCCTGACGGACGTTGGCGGTGGCGGCCGACGGTCGAGCAAGGGCGAGCAGCTGCGAAGCTGGGCGGCACAGGGACGAGCGGAGGGACAGCATGGTGGACGATGTGGTGAGAGAGGCGGGAGACAGGGAAGTGCCCGAGTCGAGGTGTCCCTAGCTGCCGGCTTTCAAAGGTCGCGAGGTCGAGCGAGGCTGAGCGAGGTCAAGCGCGACAGCGGATCAGCTGGAGGGCCCAGTCTGGCCGACCCCCTCGATCACATCGATCTGCGATCCCGCGGGCAATAGAGGCGATGACGGACTGGACGAGGATGGCCAGCAAGGTCCTTGTGCGACCTGCTGGTCTCCTTGTCGTTCGCGTCGTTGCATCAAGCGCATGACTGACTGTACAGAAGGCCTTTGCCCTGTCGCCTGATCACAGTCGAAGACAGTCCGCGTGAACTTGCAAAGGCAGGATGGCCGACGCCGGCACGCGCTCGTCCCGGCGAGCCGAATGTGAGGGGGGCTGCTGCGCGCGCGCGCCAAAGTCAGGCCGGCCTCTGCGCCCCGTTCAGCCCCGTTTGCGGGGGCGTGTGCGCCCGTCGAGCTGGCCCCGCGTCCATGTCCCTCGCGGCCGACCTTCATTCCCTCCAGCAGCCCTTTCCCCTCGTTTCCATCCCCTCATCCGCCTCTTCCAATCCGGCCAGCCATCAAAGTCAATCTCTCGCTCTGCTCCGCACGACACACCCTGCCTGCTGCCTTCTCCCTACCTCTCCTTGCCCTCGATACCAGGTATGGACGGCTACCCGAACGCCGTCGCCTCGTCATCCAAGGTCAAGCTCCCGCCGGCGCCGTCCGAGCAGCCTATTCCACCGGCGGGGCAGCAGCAGCAGGCACCGCTGCCGCCGCCGTCGACGTCGTCGTCGCCGCTCGAGCGGGCCCTGGTCAAGCTCGACGAGCTTTTTGCGCTCGAGGCCGCCGCTCAAGACCACCGGTCCCAGAGCCGTCGAAAGGCACCCTCGGAGGCACCGGGCATCGCCGCAGCCTGCGTCGAATGTCGCGCTCGCAAGGCGAGTCCTTTGCCTTCCTCTTTGCCCAGTCCTAAGCGCTCAACCAGTCCCAGCTGACCCGGCATCTGTCGCTCTCGTCCAACGTCATCTCGTAAACCCAGGCAAAGTGCATGGGCACGGCGCCTGGCAAGCTCGACTGCCCACGTTGCCTTACCCGCGGCCTCAAATGCGTCTGGCCTGAACTCGGAGTCCGAGGGCCCAAGAAGGGGCTCACAAAGTGAGGCGGTCCCTCCTTCTGTCCCGGTCTCCTCCCCTCCTTTGTCAATACCGGTGGAGCGCTGATCATTCGCCGTGCCGCCCGGTTTGCCCGGCAAACAGAAAGCAGCGACTGCTCGAGAGCATCCGCATGGACATCATCAGGACGATGGCCGAGGACGAGGACGACGACGACGACAGCGACAGTGACGGCGTCGGGGGCAGTGACGACGCTCGAACGGGCTACACTGCGTCGGACACGCGGGCGTCCGAAGGGCCCGTCGGCGGTCGACCTCCGTGCGTTCCCTCACCAGCAAAGGAGACGACGACGCTCTCCAGCGCGCCTTTCCTGCATCGGGGCCCCGAGGCTGACGGCGCCGCCCCGCGAATGCCGCCTTCCTCGGCTCACCTTCTCAACAGCCTGCCCGCCCGCCAGTCGTCCGTCAGCACGACGTCGACCACGTTCAATGACGTGCAGGAGAAGGACCTCCGCGCCGTCTTGCGCAACCCGCTCGCAGTGCTTGCTACGCGGCACCCGTTGCTTGAGAGTCTGGCAGAGCGACGGCCACCAGGTCCACCGACGCTAGCAGGCGGCGGCTACTCGCAATACTACGATGGAGGTGCGTCCCCTTGATCTGCCTGCTCTTCCCGGGCGTCAGCCTGGTGCTGACCACGCTATCCCGGGTCCCTTTATTCACCCTCCCTCTCGACAGGCCTGTATCAAGAGCTACCCGAAGCAGACCTGAGCCTCGACCCGGTCTCGCTCGGCCTGCTGACGCACGACGACCTCGCTCGCCTCGTCGCCCTGTGCGTCCTTCCTTCCCTCCTTCCCTCCTTCCCTTTAAACTTGACTTCTTCTGACCTGAAGGTCTCTCTTGCCTCGCCGCAGCTACTTCCACCGCATGCGGCCTTTCTACTGGCACCTTGACCCGCTTCTGCACACGCCCGAGTTCCTTCGGCTCAACTCGCCGTTCCTGACGACAGCTGTCGCCGCCGTCGCCGCAACCTACGACCCCCAATCGCACGGCCTCGCAGCGAATCTGCAGCGGCATGCCGAAGCCCTCGCTGTGCGGTGCTTTGAAGTTGGGTGCAAGAGCGTCGAGGTCATCCAGGCGTACGGTATGCTCGCGTACGTCCTCCCCGTCTCCTTCAGGCCCTGGCTTGCCTTTCGCTTCTCCCGCTGGCACGAGACTGACCAACTCGCCTTTTCCTTCCCTCTCACCACAGCCACTGGGCCTCGCCTGGCAAGTCGTGGAGCGACGACCGCTCGTGGTGCTGGCAAGGCCAGGCCATGTCCGTCCGCTTGCCGCCCTCCTTTTTTCGCTCTCGCGCTCGCCTTGAGTCCTGACATGCTCTTTTTGCTCCCTGCTCGACGCCAGGCGCATCGCGTCCGACATCCGGCTCGACCTGCCAGCGCAGTACGAGAACCTGGCCTACTACCGGGGAGCGCACACGCTGACGATCGACGACTATCGGCGGATGCGCGACTCGCGCGAGGTGACGTGGACCATGCTGACGCGGGCCGAGATCTACCAGGTGCGTCGTTCCTCTCTTGCCTTGCAGCTCTTCCTAGACCTCGACAAGTCTTGCTTAGAAGTTCTCTGTCTCATCTACGCCTCTGACACGTCGATCGCTCGATTTTCGCCCCATTCGCCAGGGCATTCAAACCGGGCGGGTCGAGGCGATCGTCGGCCTGTACCTGACGGGCGAGCCCCGGCCCAAGCTGCTGCTCCTACCCTCCGGCCACCCCGACTACAATTATCACGCCAGCGAATCGTGCAACCGCATCGTCGCCCGAGCGATCCACCTCTGGGCGAGCCTTCGCGACGAGTACGACGAGACCAACCCGGGGGAGGACTCGCGCCTGCGCGAAAAGTTCAAGGCGGGGTGGCAGCCCCAGATGGACGAGTGGCACCGGCAGTGGCCCGACGTCGGTGCGTCGTCGCCGCCAACCCCTCCCTCTCCCCACTCCCTTCCCCCTTCCCCCTTTCTTGACACCACGGTGCTGACTCGCAGAAGCGTTGGGTCTTCTCTCTGTCATCGTCAGACGCTTACATTCGCCTCTTTTCGGAAAAGATCCTCGTCGTGCTCAACCTCATCTCGCTCCGTTTTCCCGGCGGCCAGTCGACGCTCGAGGTCCTGCATCTGTGCCGGTCCATCTCGATCCGGAGTCTGCAGACGATCGCTCGGTGGGACGAGACCAACTCGGTCGTCCAGGTCACGTACGCGTCCAACTTCATCCTGATCAGCATCGCCTTCAGCGCCGTCTTCCTGCTCAAGGTGCGGAATCGCCTCCCTCCCCTCTTCAGAGTCTCTTTGCACCGCGCCGGACTGATCATACTGACCCTGGTCTTTTCTTTTCTCTTCACCAGCTCGCCAACCTTCTCGATGCTGGCCCGACGCCCGAGCTTGAGATGAGCTGCCTGCATGTCGTCTCGCTCCTCGAGCGCGTCGGCCAGTTTCGCTCTGCCGGGTGTGTCACTCTCGGTCCTCTCTCGCCTGCTCGTCGATGCCGCTGCGACCGCTGAGCTGACCGTCTCTGCTCCCGTCTTGCTCGACCGTCACTCGCAGGACGTCCATCGCCTCGCTCCACGCCGAGCGCATCCGGGCCCTGCTCGCCAAGTCGCGGCCCGAGGGCCAGCACCCCGAACCGGCGCGGACGCCTGTCGGCCGACAGGAGGTCGTCGTCCCCAGTTTCGGTCCGAACGACGCGTTCCAGGGGCTGAGTGACGACGTCCTGAGCTTCACCTGGCCAGAGTCGTTCACCAACAGCGCCATCGACTTCCTGGACGCGGCATCGTGGGACCCGCAGGTGGCCTTTGGCGAATAACGTCTGCTCTCCTGGTCGGATGAACATGTTCTCGTGTTCGCACACCGCAGCGAAATATTTCCCGCCGCCTGCCTTGCGGTCCCTTGCGAGCGCTCGCCTCGTGCAGTCTGACCCGTTTGCGCATGCCTGTTGCTGTGATTGCTTGAGGCCAGGGCCCGGCGAGAACTCCGTGGGGGCTGCGCGCGACATGCCCCAGCAGCCCAACGACGTCCGCCTGTCCGTTTGCTTTAGCCTTCCTTTCCACATCAACATCAGGTGGCCAGCAAAATCAGCAGCAGCGAGCTCTTTAGCGTCATCATGTGCCGCCTCGTGCGTCGTCGGCTCGTCGCCTTGTGCTCTCGGGCTGATTCGGGCTCGTAGGCTGACCCTCCGAGCTCCCCCCTCCCTCCTCTGTTGGACAGGTCGTCTACAAGGGTCGGTCTGCCACGCTTAAGCAAGCCGAACGCTTCCAAGGAAGCAAGAAGCTGATCTGATTGCTCTGCGTCCTTCTCTTCCAGGCCAGGACCCAATCTTGCTCTCGCATGTGAGAGACCCGCCCTGCCGCCTCGTCCTGGCAGCGCTCTCGGGGCCGGCCTGCTGCTGACGCCTGCCTTGTCCTCTTGCCTTGTTCGCCCTTCAGCTCCTGACGCGGCCGTGAGCTTCTCCTCCTTCTTCTTGTTGCCAATCCGTGTTCCACGAGGTACATGAGGCTGACGTCTGTCTCGACGTGCCATCGCCAGAGCCCACTCCATCATCAATCAGGCGTTCGCGTCCAAGCTGCGGCTCGACCTGACGCGCGGGCCCATCGTGCGTCCGTCTCGGTCCGTCTCGCTTGCTCGCCACCGTTTGCCTCAACCTGACCCCTGACCACGCTCTTTCTCGTCTTGATGCTGCAGAACGGTGACGGCTTTGGGTGCGCTTGGTACGACTTGCCCGAGACGCAGGCGGCCGAGGACCGCGACCGAGGCGAGGGCAAGGCCGGCAGCAAGCCCGAGGAGGTCAGCCCTTGCGTCTTCAACGCCATCACCCCGGTGCGTCTGTGAAACATCTGCCCCTCGGCAGCCTTTGAAGCGTCTACTCTTGACCTGACCGATCTGCCAACCTTTCCTGCTAGGCGTGGAACAATGAGAACCTGCGGCGCCTGGCCGACAAGGTGCGGTCGCCGCTCATCTTGTGAGTCCTCCCCAGTGTCAACCGGCTCTCACGCAGCAGCGTCCGGTGCTCCGGTGCGACTGACTGCGTTGCGCTCTGACCGGACCTGCCGCAGCGCCCACGTCCGCGCAAGTACATCGGGTGCGCTCAGCGAGCAGAACTGCCATCCTTGGAGCTTTGGCCGGTTCACGGTGCGTCGGGTCTCGCGCTCTGCTCGCCCCTTGCCCTTGTCGGCCAGCGCCCTGGCCCCAGCTCCGCACGCCCTGACCCCGGCTCCATATCATGTCACACCCTGCAGTGGATGCACAACGGCGGCATCTCGTCCTTCTCGCTCATCAAGCGCCGGCTGCAGAACGCGCTGCCCGAGCCGCTCTTCCTGTTCCCGCAGGGTTCGACGGACTCGGAGTGGTGCTTCGCGTTGTTTTTGTCGTTCTTGCCGCCGGGCTCGCTCGACGGCCCGACCGTCGGCTGGGAGGTGCTCAAGGACGCGATGCTGCGAACGATCGGGCAGATCAACGAGTGGACCGAGGCTGTCGGAGCCGAGCCGAGCCTCATGAACTTTTGCGTGACGGACGGCGAGAGCGTCGTCGCAAGCCGGTGCGTCCGACGCTGCCCTACTCCTCCACCCTTGCGTGCGGCTGGCGTGCTGATCTCTAATCTCACTCTGGACGACAGGTACGTCAGCTCAAAGACGCAGGAGGCGGCCTCCCTGTTCTTTGCGTCGGGCGCGTCGTTTGTGCGTGACCCCGTTCTACCTTTCGCTTGATGCGCTCGAGCTCACGTTGCCTGGCGCTCTACTCGTCTTCGTCTGACGCAGAGCGCCGACCCCGACACGCCGTCCCTCTACCATATCCCGCCGTCGTCGTCGCCGCCGGACCCGCTCGTGCTCATCGCGTCAGAGCCGCTGACGTTTGAGCGGTCCGATTGGACCGAGGTCCACACCAACTCGCTCATTGTCGTCACCGGCAGAATGAACGTCTTGCAGATCCCAATCCGTGACCAGTACGCCGACGACGGTACGTCGCGCGGGCGGGCTCTCGTCCAGGGCTGGGGTCTGGCGACTGGCTATGCGGATCAAGACGGCAAGAACGATCCGCAAGAGGACGACAAACTCCCGCGGACGGTCGAGGTCGACAGAAGGCAGGTCGAAGTCAGCGCGTAGCTTGTCTGTCTCTAGTGTTGTAACATGGTCCTTTGAGAACTGTCGATAGCGTCGCTCAGCAGATCCCCCCCGCTGTCGGTTGTTGAGCCAAGACGGGCGTGCCGACGTCGGTGCGCAGCCCGCCGCTCACGCCTCCTCCGCCAAAGTCGAGACCGCTGTCTAGTCTCTCCTCCCTCGACACGTATCACTCTCGAAAGCCCTCTAGGCATCGCTCGCAGATGCTCTTGATCGTAGAAGATAATCCGCGGGCGGCCCGAGTCGAAGCGCCCCTATCATGTTGCTCGGGCGACGCCGAGGAAGGCTCCGCGTCGACTTCGCCAGCCCACTGCTGGCCTGTCCTCGACGGCCACGCTGCTTCACCTCACCAAGTTGCTTTTGTTCCGAGCTGAACATGACGATCCTCGGCTCTTCTCCAGCACCGCTGCACGCCCGCACGCCGCTCGTCTACGCACCATTTCTGTCGGCCGCAGTTGGTCACAACGTCTTCCTCAAGCTCGAGACGCAACAGCGGTACTGGGGTCCGTTTCAGATGCGCAGCATTGACCACGCATGGGCGATGGCCCGGCAGCGGAAGGGCGAGGGAGTCCATGTCGTTGTCGCGTCAGGTGCACATGTGTCTCTTTGACTCGTCGTTCGTCTGATGAGTTCGGTCTCTCCTCCTGCTGATGCTTCAACGCACGACCGAACAGGCCATCGTTGACCGGCTGAGGTCTTTGGGCGCCGACGTCCGCCCAACCGTAGGCGGCTGGGACGCCTGTGATGCCGCCGCCGCCGCGCTCGTCAATACTGACACGGACGCCGTCTACGTCCAACCGTTCATCGGCGACGACGTTGTCCGCGGGCACGCCTCGCTCGTCGAGGAGATCGCTGGACAGTTTCCAGCGGTCGCTCGCGAGGCGGGTAAGGACACTTCGATGCCGGATGCGCTGTGCTGCTCCATCGGCGGCGGTGGCCTGCTGCAGGGCTTGCTCCTCGGCCTGACCGAGCACGCGGCAGCCAAGCAGACGTCCTCGCCGACCCACTTGATCGCGATGTGTACCATCGGCGCCGACTCGTACGCTCGCAGCCTCGAGACCGAGGACGAGTTCGTCACGCTCGAGGACGCCCATTTCAAGGCGATGAGCCTGACGTGCAAGGCCTGCTCGCCGCTCGCGGTGCAAGACGGGCGAGCCTACGCTTCAACCGGTTCGATCGCTGGCGCGTCGGCGTCGCCCAGCGGCAAGGTTGGCAAGTACCTCACCGTCGTCTGCGCTCGCAGCGACTATGCGGGCACGGCCTCGTGGCAGTACCGGCGCGACTCGGCCGACCACGCACTGCTCGGGCTCGGATGCGGCGCTGCGCCTGTTAGTGAGGGGATGAAGGAGCACTAATGGAAGGGAGGAGGTCTGTGGAAGGGTCGCGACGACGCGACTAGGGGCTTGATCGTGATTCGCAAACGACGATTTCAAGCGTGCCGCTTTTGTCAACCGTAGCCGTACTTGTGCCCGCGTACGTCCCAAAAATCCTCGACCGCGTCGCGCGCAAGGTCGCTCCAGACGACGCGCCCGCCGGCCGCCTCAATGTCGCCATCGTTGCCTGTGGCGGCAGTCGCGTCTGTGCAGAGGACATTGACGAGTTAAGCGGTCTTACGGGCTGAGGTTCGGCCAAGTCTTCGTTGACGACCAGGCGATTATTTAGGTCTGGGACGGCTCGCTAGCGTTGCGCGCGGGCACTCATGAAGCGAGAAAGGCGCGAATGCTGTCAACGCAAGCGGCATGCCATTCGCGTCGACCATCCCCATCCCCATCCCCATCTCCCACCTATGTTCTTTCACGCCGTCTCCCGCCACGCTGCGCGACTTTACCAGCTCTCGTGCTTTTAGTGCGCCGCCCGGTAGGCCTCAGCCGCGTCGACGAAGGCAGCGACCGAGACGTTGCGGTGCGGAACGAGGGTGCCCTCCTCGTGGGGGATGTAGGCCGGGAACGAGTTGCTGATCTGCTGGAGGACCGCCCAAGACTGCTCGCCGTCGGACTGTGACAGGGCCGATGTGGCATTAGACAGCGATGCGTTGAAAAAGACAGAGCGATTTGACGCGACGCACGTTGTACGAGACCTTGGCGAATTTCGTTGTGTCGACCGAAGCAAACAAGATCGGCTGCTCCTCGTACGGGACGGCGGCCTTGACCTCGGCAAGCGCCTGGCCGCCGTTGTGGAAGAAGCGCGAGTTACCGACGGCCGGGACCACAGTGAAGGCGTTGGAGTTGGTCGCGTATACGCGCGCCGCGGCCATGTTGACCTCGCCCGAGCGCCAGGCGATGTCGTCGGTACCCTCATCCGGACTGAAGGGCCAAGCGCCGATGTGCAGGTCCTCGCCTTGAGCAAGCATGTTGTAGGTCATCGCCGGGTGAAAGTGCCTGAGAGGGAGGGTCAAATGTGACGTCAGTCGGGCGCCAGAAGGAAGGCGTAAGCGATTCTCAGAAGTCGGGACGCACTCCCAGCACTCTAGCATGCCCCAGCGGCCGTACGGCGTGTCGACGACGCTGAGAGTCTTCGTGAGGCCGTCGCTCCAGAGGTCTCGCTCGCTGCCGGACGGGCGCAGCTTGTGTCGGTGGCTGGCAGTAGAGCAAAAGCAGCGTTATGGGTCAGCCCCTGGGAGAGTGAAGGGCCTCAGAGAGGCAGATGCGTAACGCACATGAGCTTCTCGCCCTCGGGTGAGATGAGGGCCTGGCCCATGTAGATGCGGTCCGCGTAGCGCTCCGAAAAGCCGAGGGCGACGTAGATGCCGGCCTGCTTGATGGCCCGGATCAGGGTGTTCCACTCGTACGAGCCGAGCTCGAGCGAGTTGCGTACATATTCCGGCGCGTGCGTAACCATCCAACCACCGTTGTCTCCCTCGTCATAGCCCTTGGGATAGCTGAGATGTGCAAGCGAGAGAAGAGACGAGTCAGCGCGCGGCTGAGCAGCTGGAGCGTCACGTGCGCCACACGGACGTACCCGGGGAACCAGCACTCGGGGAAGGCAATCAGGCCGGCGCCGGCCTCGGCTGCCTGCTCAATAAGCTGGACGCCGTACGCGACTGTCGCGTTGAGGTCGACCGTGATGCCTGTCCAGTTGGTGCTGAGGACAGGCGCGGGCCAGTTGCTGCGCGCAAGAAAAGACAGCGAGCGGGCGCGTCAGGCGCACTGAACGGCCGGCTACGTGGGCACCGAGAGAGATCGAATGGCACTTACGGTGGGGCAGCACGCACGGACGCGACAGTGAAGTTGGCTGGATCGAAGAGGAAGGTCTCGTTGAATTGACGTCGCTCGAACGCGAGTTCTTTGACGGGCGCGGCCCGATCGTCGAGCGACCGAGGGACGGCGAGGCCGAGCGAGAGCGTGGCGGTCGACAGACCGGTGAGGGCGAGTGAGAGAAGCATGTCGGGGAGGTAGGTGGAGGAGCGTCTGAGAAGGACGACAGCTCTCCCAGATCCCTCCCTCGCCTTTATAGACCGCTGCCCCCCCCCCCCCCCCCCCCCCCCCCCCCCCCCCTCCCAGACCCCCCCCCCCCCCCCCCCCCCCCAATCCTCGCCCCTTGCTGGCCGGAGTTGTAGCTCCGAGGATACGTAACGGCCAGCACCAGCTGCACAGAGGCCTCGATATCAGCATGTCAAACGACCCTGTCGATCAGCCTCCAATTCTCCGAGAAGAGGGCTGTTGTCAGCCGAAAAGAAGTTCGTCGTCTGACCTTCGCAGTTGGTAGACGGCGGCAGGAAGACGACAAGGGACAGCGATGCTCAACATCGCGCGAGCGCTTCCTCAATGGCGGCAGCGCGGCGCGTCAGCCGACGATCTCGCCGACGAGCGGACAATTTAGGATGTGAAATGGCCGACCCCGCCAAGCACGCTTGCCGGGACCTGGTATCGGGCTCGACGGTCGAGCGTACGCGTCGGCCGGGCTGTAGGATGGATGAGCAAGTGTGGAAAGTCCCTTGGCCAAAACGCGCCAGCCTTCGGCCGGCTGGATCGACACCCTCTTTGATCCCACGCCAACGGCGATTTACAGCGCCTGTAGCTAGTCATGAGCCTCGAGCATCGGGCGAAGAACAGTCAGAATTCCTACAATCTGTGCCGAGACGGAAGGGTGTGAAAGAAGCGACGGCGTCGCTGCGCTGGAGGGCCGAGCGGCGTGTGCTGAGGGTCGTTGCCCCGCACGAGACCAGCTTGGAAGAACCTGTGTCTCGAGTGGTCAGAGACGGGAAAGTCAGGGGACGGCCCATTGCAAGCAGTCGAAGTATGTTAGACCAAGCCGGGCCACGAGGAGGGGCGGGGGCCGGTCGTCGCTGGTCTACGCAGGCCGCGACGGGCCGAGCAGCTCGTCGACGCAAGCAGGTGGGGCGAGTGATGAGCTCCGAGGCTGACATGTCAGCCTGCTCAGCCTGGCATGTGCATATGCTGGCGGCAGCGAACTCGGGTGGGCGCCTCCCGCCTGCTCCATCGACCGTTCCACCCCCTTCGGCCCTTCTGCTGCTCACCTTTCTCAGCTGAGACCATGCCCGCCGACCCTTCCTCCTCGGTGTTCACATTTTCCACTGGTCATTCCGGGTCGGGGAAAGCTCCAGGAGCTGCAATGTCGGCGTCGGCCTGCGAAGCGTGAGCTGTCAGGCTGTTGCGAGCAACCCCTTTCGCCGTCGAGCGCCTGTCGACAAGCTGACCTGGTCGGTCTTTCGCTCGGAGGTCGACAGCTGCCGCAAAGCCAAAACGCGGTGCAACAAATCCAAGCCGCGCTGCTCCAATTGCAGCGAAACTGGTCGCCTCTGCGAGTACGGCACGGACCGCCGCAGGTGAGCCTTTCTCACGCAGTCGCGTCCGCACTCGATGTCGGCTCCAGGTCGACCCGTTGTCAGCTCGGAGCGTTGACCATTCCTACCTCGACCCATCGCAGCCTGCGAGGCAATGCGTCGACGGTCCTTGCTCTGCAGGACCGCGTCGCCGAACTCGAGGCACAGCTGGAGCTGGCGAGAAGCCTGCCGTCCGGCGGGTCCCAGCGGTTGACCTCCCTCTCGCATCAGTCGACAGGCGTCCAACCTTCGGCGCCCAGGTGGCTGCCAGGTGGATCTCTCTCTCTCTTGCCGAGCGGCGCCTTGCGGTACCTCGACTCGACATCGTCATTCTTCCGGACCAACCCAGACGACGCGCTCGCGCCCAAGCCGACGACTTCCGCCGCCGCCGACGCCGCCGGGAAATCCTCCGCGGTCGTGGTCAACTACCTCCCCATCGCTCTCGATCCGCAGCTGCATGAGCTCGTGCTCGACCTCGCTCTCAAGCGAATGCTCAATTACTGTGGCTTTGCTCGCGAGGATGCAGTCCGGCGCGACCTGACCGCGACCCCCTTGCGTCGGACCGCCAACTACTCGCCCTTCCTCCACCTCGCATGTCTAGCGCACGGGACGCGGTACCTGCCCGCGCATTTGCACCACCTCGTCTGCGCACCTGGAGAGACCACCGCCGACCGCGGCCTTGCCTTTGCGGCGGCGGCTCGGGCGCTCGTTGATGAAGAGGCTGTCGCGCCGGACCTTTCATTTCTGCGGGGCTTGCACGTGCTCGCGGCGTTCCTCGTCGGCATGGGACAGGACCGCCTGGCCGTCATGTACTCGGGCCTGGCGGCCATCATCGCCGGCGATTTTCGTTTGCACCTCGCGTACGACCCCAACCCAAATGATCCAGATCTGCCGGACGACTGGCGGACGATTCTCGACGACCGCCGCCAGCTGTTCACGACGATGAGCTGCGTCGACCTCCAATGGAGCTCGTACCTCGGTCGCGATTCGAGCATCCCTCGTCCGCGTGTCACCCAGCCGCTGCCGCCTCTGCCCGCGCAAACAGACGATGCGTCGACCCCGCTGGTCGATCTCGCGCTCGCCTACCACGCCAGGCTCGCCGTCGTCGCATCGGCCGCCATCGCAGAGGTCTACAACGACCTATTCGCCGACGTCGACAGCCATGTCCGATCGGCCGTCGGCTACCTCGACGCGCTGGCCGCTTGGTCCGTCGCTATTGTTTGCTGTCTGATTGTTCGTTGAGGACTGAAGGCTGATTGCAGACACATCTCTTATCCTTACATCTTGCCAGGTATGACACGGTGCCCGAGCCGCTGCAGCTGCTGTCAGACACCGCCATCATCGCGACCAGCCCTCAGTTCGTCCCACGCCCATGCCCCTCTGCCATTCTTGGCGTAGCTGCTTTGCACTCGTCCGACTGACTTGACCACCTCACAGCGTGACTACCCTCATCATGTTCTACCACGCCCTGCGCATCCTGCTCTGCCGGCCATTCATCGGTACGGTTCAGTCGCATGCGCTGATTGACCGCATCCGGACCACTTGCAAGAGCTCGGCCTGGGCGATCGTTCGAATCGTGCGTCGCTTCTCGCACGCTTCCGGCCCCTTAACCATACGGCCACTGAGCCGTCTCTTCTCATCATGCACAGATCCGCCTCAGACGCACCGCCTCGGGGGCCGCTTATGGCCCGTTGACGAATCAGGAGCTGGCCTTCATCGCCGGTACCATCTTTGTCCTGCTCGCGAGCGGTCACTTTGCGGTCGACGATGCCGGTGCCGACGCTTCGCAGGCGGCCGCGACCGATGCCCTCGCCGACCTGATCGGCTTCCTGCGCGAGTTTGGCGAGCACGCCTGGCCCAACGCGCTCCAGTCGGCTCAAGCGCTTGAGCGCGTTTGGGCAGAATTTACGATTTCATGAGATCTATCCCCGCAAAGAACAAGGTGGGGGGGGGGCAGGGGCCATCGTGTGATTGTGACGAGTCGACTGGGTAGGGAGGAGGGCGGACGTTCAAACGCCGACAGAGTCGCAGTCCGCGCGGGGCACGTCTCTGAGATCCTGTACGTCTTCGGACGTTGCGGCTCGCCTCATCAGTTTAGGGAAGGTGGTCGACGTAGAGCGAGCGAGTGGTAGTGGACGGGCGCATGGTTGGTGTTGGAGACTTGCAGCCTGGGGAAAGCCCGTTGACGATGATGTCATGGCGTCAGTTCATGTCAGGGCGTTTCTCAGAGCAGGCCGATCGAGATGATGAGAGGGACGCACCGAAACATGTCCGGGCGAGCGTAGTGACCGACACCGTCCATGAGCTGCTTCGCGACGACGACGTCGGTGAGGTCGACATCGTGAACGACGAGTCCCTCCTCGTCGGCCGGTAGGTCACCGCCCGCGAGCAAACGGCCATCGGGCCCAAAGATCCGGCTGGCGCCGCCTCCCGGTAGCGAAAGGAACGACTTGTCGACCATCTGCTCGCTGAGGCCCATCGAGCGCGCGCCGGCCTCGCTCATGACGCACGTCGCGACAAGGCTGAAGGCGCCGGTCTCGATGCTGTAGGCCTGGCAGAGCGCGAGAATGCCCTCTTTCGTCATGCCAAAGTGTTCCGGGCCCGAGGGAGGGAAGAGGCACGGCCAGGCGGCCGCGTGGACCTGCTCGTCTGTGGCGGGGCTTCAGTATCCAGGCGGACAAGCATGCGGAGATGCAGGGAGGGGGACTCACGCAAGGACGCCGTGTGGTATTTGAGCAGCGGTTGGGCGTGTTCCCTGTCGACAGGAACGTTGTCGTGATGTTCAGCAGAGTTTGTGAGCGATGCAGCTGAGGTGATTGGAAAGCCGAGACGAACCAGCACTGCAAGGAGCCCAAACGCCCGTACGGCGAGTCGACAACGTTGTCGGCAGAATCGCCGCTAGCGTTGCCGAACATGACGCGCTCGGGCCCGGTCGGCATGATCTTGCGGCGATGATTGACGACGCTTCCCTGAGAGGGGCGATTCTGACCATCAGTAGTGAGAACGAGAGCGAGGGTTGGAGATCCGCACGCACACAGCTGTCTATCCAGCACGTCGACATCCACAAGCTCGAGCCCTGCTTTTCGGCAAAGCCAACGAGCACCTGCCAGCGATGGAAGCGAGAGCAAGGACCTGTCAGCTTAGCCTTGCTCGAGTGAGGCAAACGCCATATGATTCGGGGTTCATGCGACTCACCCAGATGTCGTTGGCGGCGCATGCCCGCCGAATCGTATCCATCTCGTCCGAGTCTGGTCGAAGCCCGTTGGCAAGGTAGGCGGTCCAGCGTTCGCCCCAGAGCCCTGGCGCCTCCAGCCAGATCCACCAGGGATACCCTGGCAGCCAAAGCTCGGGAAAGACAAGGACCTTGACGCCGTCGGACGCCGCCCGCTCGATCAGCGCGACCGTCTTGCGCACGGTTGTCGCGAGGTCGCCCCAGGCCTGTACGATCGACCGTCGTTCTTCAGCACTGGCACATATCAAGCAACAGGCACAAATCAAGCAACAGAAGGGATACGACAACAACATACAGGCTCGGCTTGGACTGCGGCCATTCGAGTGGTGAGAGAAAGCATTCGGAGGATTGGCGGCTCGTAGATGGTCGCGACTCAGACGAGGAGGTTGCGCTGGCGGACGTGTTGGGTGGACACCAGGAGACGGAGCACGGGCGCAGGCGTCGGGTTAGGAGCAGGAAGAGCGCTACCGCCAAAGAGAGTTGCTGGTCAGCTAGCCAGACGCGGGCCTTGGGAACCTGGTCCTTTTGAGGGAAAACCGGCGGGGGAGCAGTCACCGCGTCTCGACGCGCAGGGCGCGATGAACGTCAGAGGAGGTACATCTCCGGACAGGTCAAATGGCGAGCCGCCCCTCCGCATAGCTGCCCTTCCGCACCCAATCATGACCGTCTTCGAGGCCTCACCGAGCCCTCTCTGTGATCACGCCGACACGCGATCCTGTTGACCCAATACACTCCAGCCATGCGTGACGCCGCTGCGTCTTCGTTGTCGAGGTCGCGCCATCGTGAGCAGATCGGTCTGCCAGCTCCGGCCGGCGAGTCGGCCCCTAGCCCTGCGACGGTGTTGCTTCGCGACACCCTATCCAAGCTGGACGAACTGTCGACGCTCGAGACGATTGCACTCAACCACCGGTCCCAAAACCGTCGGAAACTGTCGTCGGCCAAGAGCAAGGGCGGCGGGCAACTGGCGCCGCAGGCTTGCGAAGAGTGCCGCAGGCGTCGCAGTCGATGCTCTGGCGCCGGGCCTGCAGGCGGCACCGACTGCAGCGCATGCTCTGCAAGAGGGCGACCTTGCGTCTGGCCAGAGGCGGCTGTGCGAGGGCCTAAGAAGCGGTTGACCAGGTGCGCCGCCCTTGACGAACTTGTGCTGCCTCGCGGGGGCGGCATCGCGACACGCGCATCCGCCGGCCGGGCTGACCAGACCACTCTGGCGCCTTGGCCGCCCAGAACGCAGCACCTGCTCAACAGCGTCCGGACTGATATTCTGCGGGTCCTCGGCGACGACACGATCGACGACGACAAAGCGTCCCAAGCGTCCTGGTCGGGTGATCAACAGGCCAGCCGTTCGACTGGGTTGGTCCGAAGACAGTGCACGCGCCAATCTCGGCGAAAAACTGACGATCCTCGCTCGCCTGGCATCTCCTTCATCGGCAGGCCTACATCATCATCGCCATGTCCCGCCTCGCTCCAGCCACAGGACGGGGGCCTGCACGCCGTGCTGCGCAACCCGCTTGCCGTGTTAGCGCAGCAAGACCTACTGCTGCCGCCACAGCGACGTCTCTCGCAGTCGGCGCTCGCAGGCAGGTACTACGAGGGGGGTGCGCGTCGATGTCCTTTCCGTCTCACACACCTTCTTGGCTAACTGGACTGCGCATTGCCGCCACAGGCTTGTACCAGGAGCTGCCCGAAGCCGACCTGAGCCTCGATCCGGTATCGCTCGGCTTGATGACGCACGACGACCTCGCCCGCCTCGTCGCCCTGTGCGTCCTTCCTCCCCTCCTTCTCTCCTTCCCTCCTTCCCTCCTTCCCTCCCTCCCTTTATTCTTGACATCTCCTGACCTGACCGTGTCCCTTGCCTCGCCGTAGCTACTTCCATCGCATGCGGCCGTTCTACTGGCACCTCGACTCGCTCCTGCACACGCCCGAGTTCCTCCGGCTCAACTCGCCATTCCTGACGACGGCTGTCGCTGCTACCGCCGCGACGTATGACCCGCCGTCGCATAGCATCGCAGAGGCTTTGCAGCGGCATGCCGAGGTGCTCGCTGCTCGCTGCTTCGAGGTCGGCTGCAAGAGCGTAGAGGTTGTCCAGGCGTATGGCATCATGTCGTCAGTCGGTCGCATGTTGGTCTTCCTTTCTCCTCGCGTCCTGTTTATCACTGACTTTGCTACGCTCTCCCTTCGTCCTTTGCCAGGCACTGGGCAGCCCCCGGCAAGTCGTGGGGTGACGACCGCTCCTGGGCCTGGCAGGGGCAGGCAATGTCAGTCACTGTTCTTCCGCCCTTATTGCTGTCCTGCCAGCAAGGCTGGTCACCCGCTCTCCGAAGTCGCTCACACACACCTTCATGATGATGCAGGCGCCTCGCAACCGAGATCCGCCTCGACCTCCCCCTCCAGCCTGACGGCGTCGCCCACTACCAGGGCGTCGAGCCGCTGACGGTCCAGGACTTCGAGCGCTTTCGAGTGTCTCGCGAGCGGACGTGGCGACTGCTGTTTGCGGCCGAGATCGCTCAAGGCATCCAGACGGGCCGCATGGAGGCGTTGACAGGGTTGAACCTGGCCGGCGGCCTCCGCGCCGAAGTGCCGCCATGCGCTGAGGACGATCCGGACTACAACTATCTCGCCAACGAGTCTTGCAATCGTATTTTCGCCCGTGCGCTCAACCTTTGGGCTGGTCTGCGCGATGCAGTCGAGAACGACGCCGACAGCGACGATTCGACGTTACGCACCAGCTTCAAGTGCGTCTGGGAGCCCGAAATCCAGTCTTGGCAGGCGCGATGGTCGGCCATCAGTCAGTCTTTCTCGACACCTTCCTGCTTCGAGCGAATAGCTGACAGACAACATTCGCTGCGCGCAGACCCTTTCATCAAGCTCTTCTCGAGCAACATCCTTGTCATTCTCAACCTCATCTCGCTCCGCTTCCCCGGCGGAGGCACGACCGACATCCTCGACAACTGCCGCGCCATCTCGATCCACAGCCTGCAGACGATCTCGGCGTGGGACCTTGAGGATCCTGCCGCACCGCTGCTATTCGCCTCGAACTTCGTCCTCGTCAACATCGCCTACAGCGCTGTCTTCCTGCTCAAGGTGCGTCGGTCATCTCGAGCTTTCCGCAATGGACGGTGCTGGGGACCCGCATCGTCGGCTGACTTTGACGGCCGTTACTCCGCAGCTGGCCGACGTCTTTGACGCCGGCCCCTCACCGGAGCTCGAGGCTCAATGCAGCCGCGTGGCCAATCTGCTTGAGCGCATTGGGCGCTTTCGATTCGAAGGGTGCGTCCTGCCGTTCGGACCCTGTCCACCTGACGGGCGCTTCACTGAGTCGCCGAGCCTTGTGACTCTTGACGCGCTGCAGGACCTCGATCGCGACCGTTCACGCCGAGCGCATCCGTATGCTGCTGGCCAAGTCCAGGCCGAATGAGGCTGAGACGCTCGAGGCGGCCGACAAACCTATCGGCCGACAGGAGGTTGTCGTTCCCAGCTTTGGCCCAGGCGATGCGTTCCAGGGGCTGAGTGGTGACGTCCTCAGCTTCACGTGGCCCGAGTCGTTCTCCAGCAGCGCTATCGACTTTCTCGACGCGGCATCGTGGGACCCGGGTTTTGGCTTCGCAGAGTAATCGCGGCAGTCGGACTTTCATGGCGATGATCCTGATCAGATCTGCAAAGCCCCACAGCATGCAAGAAAGAACCCTCGATGCGCACACACACCCATCCACTGACGTTCCAACTCTGTTGACCTCAGATCATCCTTCGTGCCCGCGACCATGCCCTTGCTCGCTTGCCCAGGACCCACATTGGGAACCCGAGCGCTGAGACAGCGACGATGAGCGAGCCGAGCGAGACAAAGAACTGCTTCGGCCCCCTTGCGGCGTACCCTGAGAACGCCCGAGCGACAAGCCAACGCGGGTGAGTCAGGCTGGTGTTCTTTGAGCAGGGGATAGAGAAGGGAGACAGCGCACAGTCGTTGGCGAAAAAGAGGATGCCGAATCCGATGAACGACTTGATGAGGACGACCATGCCGACGGCGTCTGTGGCCGAGCTGGCTGACGAGTCGGAAACGTAACCGATGCAGGCGCTCGTGCCAGCGGCGACGCCAACGTGGAAGATGACGATGAACTGCGGACAGGGCAAGCGGTCAGCGAGCGAGCGAGCCGAGGGGACGGTAATGCAAACAGCTCGGCAGACGCACGACGCAGGTGACAATCCAGGGCTTCTCGGCAGCCGTGGTCAGGCCCCATCCAAAGGCGCCCATGCCGCCGAATACGGCGAAGGCGACAAGAAGCACGAGCCTAAACTCCGGCTCGTACACGCCTCCGTTGCGCTTGGCGAGTCGCTGGCAGAGCCCTGGACCATCGTTGCGGCAAAAAGACCGGGCGTCAGCAACTGCATTAAGGTGATGTTGAAGGGGGGGGGGATGACCCGGCAGATTCACAGTCAGACAGCGGCCCGAAGACGAGCGTCCCGATCAAGGTGCCAATCAGGGCAGGTATGCCAGAGATGATGCCAATCGCGCCCGTCGAAAAGTTGTACGGAGCGGCGCTGAAGATCTGGGCTGCTCATCCAGGCAAGAGGTCCGGGTCAGGAACGGACGCAGTGGCAAACGACGACGACAGAGATGAAGCGCACCATAGACCGTCGCGGCGAGCGGATACAGGTTGAAGCTGGTCGAGAACATGACGCTGCCCCAGACGACGGCCGGCGTGCAGATGAGCTTGAACGGGCGGCAGAGAATGGCGAGAAACGACTCGTCCGACTTGGACCCCGAGAAGGGCGCAAGGCTGGCCCAAAATCCACAGGCAGGCAACCGCCGGTCTCCAGACTCGACCTTGGCGAGCGGCTGCACCGCGAGCGCGGACTCCTTCTCCGACCCGTCCTTTTCGGCCCGCTCGACGCTGGTGCGGTGATCAACGACCGCGATGGGTGCGAGCGCCGTCCGATCAAAGACCGTCTCGGGCGCGAAGAAGACCGTCGCGACGAGGACGAGCCCGACCGCGAGCGACATCCACCAGAACGCAAACGTCCAGCCCTGCTTCTCGATGATCTGGGCCGAGATGATGGGTCCGACGTTGACGCCGCCTGATGGTCATCCAGGCAGAGGGGTCAGTTTGAGCCGAAAGAGCGCGATCGAGAAATCATGTCAGACTCACCGACGAGCGACAGGTTCCAGAGGGAGACACGCAGCCCTCGCTCGTGCACAAAGTAGAGGTTCTGAATGACGCCGGGAACGCCCGAGAAGTACTGGTCGAAGAAGAAGGTGGTCAGATTGCCGACCGATTGCGGCCAAATCTTGCAGCGTTGCTGGTGCTGCTCACCGCGCCGCTGGCAAGGCCCTGAACGCTGCGAGCGCCAATCAGGCTCGCGTAGTTGCCCTTCGAAGCGCCGGCCCAGATGGACGATATGAACATCATCGACTGGAGAGAAGGAGGGAGGAGAGATGATGAGCTTCTCTGTCTGCGAAGCTTTGGATGTTTAGCCGAGCAGGGCGAAAAGACTTACGGCGGTCAGAATGAAGGTCGGTCGAGAGCCGTACTTGATCTGGACCGGAGCCCACATGACGGAGCCAATGCCAATGGTGAGGACAAAGGCGCCTGCAGGGAGACGCCAGGCGCATTGGTCAACGCCATCCTCCCTAGACGCCGACGCAAGGGAAAGACACTCACCGGTGATCTGGGCGATATTGGCCAGCGACTGGTCCAGCTCGGTGACGAGCGCGACGTTGGCGGGAGCGACCAGCGGGCCGATGACGCCGGCGAGAACGGTGCCGAGCAGCAAGGTGGCAAAACAGCACTCCTGTCGAAAACAAACGAGCGAAGCAAGATCAGAAAGATTCAGACGTGTAAGGCGATTCGGCCCTCGGAGCGCAGTCGCTGCAGGCGTACCTTGCGCATCTGGGACCAGTTGAGGGGGTCGGAAGGGTCATCCGATGGCGAGGGGATCAGGACTGGCAGAGGTGCAATCGCGCGTCAGCCGAAGATGTCTCTTGAAAAGGCCGGTCAAGAGACCAGTGGACCACTCGAGCACGCACCAAGGTCTGGTCGTCCGCGGACATGTTTGACGGGTCGCTGAATATCGGCCTGCGGAGGCGCTTGAGTGTTGACCTCCTCGAGGAGGCCGGTACCGGGCGCGTCAATAGAGGCCTGCGGTTCGAGGATGAGGAGACCCATATCTGCAGAGCTGGAGGAAGCGGATGCGATGGGTTACGAGGCAGGGGCAGACGCTGACCCAGGCCGACAGTCTTTTGAAGCAAGCGCCTGTCAGCTTATCGAAGCGAGGGCGGGCAAAAGGCGCCACGAGAGCTCCGTTCGGGCGTTTACCACCGGGATGGGGCCGTCAGCGAGCCATCTCCGTGGGTTCTCTCAGCGTATTGGAGGAGAGGGTAGAGAAGAGAGCAAGAGGAGGCGGAGATAGAATCTCTCGTATAGGTCGTGAGCAGCAGCTCGACGGGTGGGAAATGAAGGAAGGGAGGGAGTCGAGCTCTAGGACGGAGCTCGCAGCCAACAAGGGGAGGTGGGCAAGCGGCGCGCGCAGCAGCCACGCCCCCCTCCCCTTTTTTTTTTTACTCGGCGACCGCCCAGCATGCGCGTGTGAAGTGCGTGTGACAACGACCAACGTCCGCGGCCTTGACGAGTCTCCCCCATCGATCCTCCCGCCCCGTCCCTCGGCCTCGACCGACGATGGCGTCGCAGCCTCTCTTGGCTGTGCGGGCCCTGGGCCCGCTATTTGTCCGGCCACTCGACGCTTAAATGAGAGGGATCGCGAAGTCTCGTTCGCTGACAAGCCACTCTTCCTTCGGCCTACTTTCACCTCCCTGCTCCCTGTTTCAATCTCGCTCAGACTAGCCGGCATGCCTCTACTGGGCAGATCTTCATTCCGCCTTGGTAAGCCTCTCCAGCCTGTCAGCTACGTCCCTTCTGAAGACAAAGGCTGACCCTTGTCGCCATGCAGCGCTCCTGCTAACGACGGCCGTCCTTGGGCCGACCCTCGTTCGGGCGGCCGGGGCGGAGGTCACCTTCTCGTCCAAGGGATCCACTGTTGACTATCCGGTCTCCGTCGGCGGTATTCACCTGCTTTCTGCCTCGGCGCATGACATCTCGGCGGCCCTCGACGCCGGCAACCTGACGTCGCTCGAGCTCGTCGATGCCTACCTCGCGCGCATCGAGGCCAACAACCGCCAGGGCCTGACGCTGCGCGGGATCCTCGAGGTCGCGCCCACTGTGCGGGACATCGCGCGCGAGCTCGATGCCGAGCGAGCCAACGGAACTGTCCGAAGCAAGCTACACGGTATACCAATCGCCATCAAGGACAGTGAGTCGCCGCCTCTCCTGTCGCGCTCTGCGTCCGTAGTAGAGGCGAGCTGACGTTCCATGCTCCCTGGAGACTACAACACCGACCCCACCTTCGGTCTCAACACTACGGCCGGCTCCTATGCGCTTCTCGGCCAGACCGCCGTCGGCGACGCCTTTGTAATCAAGCAGCTGCGCGATGCCGGTGTCATCGTGAGTCGGCTCCCGCGCCGGTGTTAGTCGCCCCCCCCCGCCCCCCGGGGTGCTGACCTCGTCTTTTCTCCCTCACGCAGATCCTCGCCACAGCAAATTGCAATGAGGTGCGCATCGCCTTTCTTGGACATCCTGATCAAGCTTCACGACTGACAAATCTTCGTCCCTTGCACAGTTTGCGGGCGAGCGCGGCACTGTTGTCGGCGGCGACGCGTGGAGCCCACGCGGCGGACAGATGAGTTCGTCTTACGTCGAGGGCGGCTTTGCGGCCGGAGGCAGCCCCGGAGGCAGCTCCGGTGGATCCGGCGTCGCAGCTTCGTCTGGCTTTTCGGCGTTTGCCTTGGGGACCGACACGCAAGGGTCGATCATCAACCCATCCACGCGGGGCGCGTTGTATGGCATTCGGCCCTCGACAGGCCTCACCAGCCGCACGGGCGTCGTTCCCATCGCGTCAGTACCCTCCTTCGTTGTCAGCTCTCAGCAAGCCATGCGCTGACTCTCATCTTTGTGCGGGCGCTTCAGATCGAGTCAGGACACGACCGGCCCGCTCGCCAAGTCGGTCTGGGACAGCGCCGCCGCCCTTTCGATCATGGCCAAGTCGGACCCGGACGACAGCTACTCGCCTCAGGTCAGCGGTCACCCTTATTCCGTCTTTCTTCGAAGCCCGTCCGACTGATGCAGTGTTTGCTATCCTCAGGCGGACCCGTACCGCCACGACGACTACACCCAGTTTGTCGACCCGGACGGCCTTCGCGGCCTCCGCATCGGCATCCCGCGCGAGCCTTACTTCAATCAGACGTGGACCGGCACCAACCCCGAGGAAAGTGCAGCCATCGAGGCTGTGATCGCCAACCTCACCGCCTGGGGAGCAACCGTCGTACGTCTGTTCGATCTTGACCTCCGCGCGCCAGCCCATTGTCTGACCGCCACAAATCGCAACAGATCGACCCGGTCGAGTTCGTCGACGTTGACAGGATCAAGTACCCCTTCCCCGCCGGCGGTCAGAGATCGGACGGCAACGCGACCATCCGCCTGTGTGCGTCTTGCCTGTTGATCTTTGCGAAGAAAGCGTGATGTTTGCTGACCGACTCGGTCTCGTCTTTAGTGTATGACGTGCGGAGCGAGATGGCCGAGTACCTCTCGACCCAACTCGTCAATTCGACCGTCACCTCGCTCGAGGATATCGTCAACTTCATCGACCAGAACCCCGACCTCGAGTCGGACGCCGACAACTACGGTCAGGCGACCTTTGTCGGCGCGATCCAGACGCCCGACCGCGAGACGTCGGCCGAGTACTGGCTGTCGCGTTTCCACATGCAGTCGCTTTACGTCGACGAGGTTGAGTCTCTCTATCGACGGTACAACCTCGACCTGATCCTCGTCCCGTCAGAGTCGGACGCGACACAGGTCGGCGTCATCGCGCACGCGCCCGTCGGCAACGTCCCCGTCGGGCAGCTTGCCAACGGTCGACCGACCGGCGTCGCCCTGACCGCCCGGCCCTTTGACGAGCCGACCCTCATCCGCGCCATGGCCGGCCTTGAGGCCCACCTCGGTCGGCCGCTCCCTGCTACCCTCGACTAGACATCCCTGCCTCTTCCGACATCCTTTCCATCCTGTCTCCTGCCCTCCGCCCTCGCGCGAGGGATGCCGGACCACGTTCGTTGCGCCGATGCGGTCGTCGTTCCCTCATGATTGTATGCGCAACTCCTACGTCTGGCTGTTTGACGCGGGTGCAAGGGACCCAAGACGAGAAATGCGCACGAAGGGGACGCGAGCGCACCTGCGACGACGAAAGAGGTGCGGGGAGTGAGGAGAGGGAACCAGGACGTGAGGGAGAGAAGGGAAAGAGAGAAGGAAGGGCCGATCGGTTGGCGCAAGCCCCGGTCTGCGTCTGCATTGCGACGAAGAGACCGGACGAGTGCAAACGGGGCTGCTGCGCGGGATTGGCGACCGAGCTCGGAAGCCGCCCGCCAGGTCCTCCTCCCCTGACCTCGTCCCCGTCAACCACAGTCTCTCGACCAACTTTTCCCTCCTGCGTGGTCACGGCCTTCGATGGACGCCCTCGTGCAGCGGCTGTTGGATGAGGACCCGTATATCCAGTACAAGTGCGTCCTCTCGTCCCGCTCTTTGTCGCGCCGCCCGAGGTTCGCCAGGCTGACCTCGTCGACCTGCCTCTCGCTCTTGCCCAACCCCCAACAGGCCGTGCGTCCCACCCCCTCTCCCCTAGCATTCCTCTTCGACCGAGGCTGACCTTTCCCTTTTGGGCTGGCCAGCGACTTTGCGTACTCGTACGCGACGCAGCTCACGATCAACGGCATCATCCTGTCGCTGCTGGTCGTGCTGCTCATCCACCTCCTCTTCACAGCGCCTTCGCACTATGCCCTCGCCCGGCTCAACTTCCTGCTCCAGTTCTCGGGCGTGCTCGTGACGCTGATCGCCGTCGCTGCGACCATTGGCGTCATCCTCGAGACGGGCAGCCGCGAGACCGACTACTGGCCGTACATGATGGACTTCATCTACGTCGAGGTGCCGCCTGATCGTTGGAACACGGCCGAGCTCGTGCTGTGGTACACAATGGAGGCCTGCTCGAGCGGTATCGTCCAGGTGCGTCCTGCGGACTCTTGCTCGGCTCGCTTCGCTGTGATCAACGAGCTGGACTTGCTGCCGGCAGCGAAAGCCTCTCTTGGTCTTCGAGGGCCTCGCAGCTAACTCTCCGCTCTGTCGCCTGCTCACGACCCGCTTTCCCTCCTCTTGCCCCCCCACCCGCCAGATCACGCACATCCAGTTCCTCACGCTGCTGTACCCATCCGACCTCGAGGCCCGTCTCATCTTTGGCCTGCTCGGTGAGTCTCGAAGAGTCTCTTTGCACTTCGCCCTCTCGCCCGCCGCCGTGCTGACCGAGCCGACCCTCCCCGCGTTGCGACAGGCCCCATTGCCCTCGCGTCATCGGCGACCACCTTCACGGCCCTGTCGTCGTCGCCGTCGACAATTCGGGCCGGCCTGATCGCGCGCAACATCTTCAACTCGACGCTCACGCTCCTCTTCACCTCGGCCCTCTTCATCTGGGGCCTGTACATCAACCGACGTCGGGCCTGGCGGACCGACGGCGGCACGGCGGCGTTTGGCGCGGGCGCGCTCGTCCTTGCCGTCGGCGGCACGGCTGTCAACTTTCTCGAGGTCAAGATTGACGGTCTCGAGTGGCTTAATCACCTGCTGTGGAGTATCATCCTCTGGCAGAGCTGGGTTGGCTGGTGGTGGTGGGTCGGCGCCGGCATGGGCATCGGCGAGGTCGAGGTGCGTCTTCGTTCGCGCTCTCCTTGTCTGCCGACCCTTCATGCCCTCGCGCTGACCACCCACTGCATTCATCATGATAGGAGCTGATGGAGAAGGAGAATCGACGTGCGCGCAAGGCTCAGGCCAAGCAGCGCAAGACTGAGTCGCGCCTTGCGGCCAAGGCCAAGGTCGCGAGGTCAACTTCGTCCGGCGCCGAGGGCGACGGCGCGGCAGCGGTGGCCAACGTCAACGGGCGCGGCAGCACGAGCGGCAGCTCGACCCTCGGTCGTCGCATGACCGACCTCGCGGGCGGGCTCAGCCGCCGCAGTCGCCGCCCGCGAACTGAGGACGGCGAAGAGGTCGAGCTGAGTGACTTGCGGGAGCGCAGGTTGGAGCGCGAGCGCCGGCAGTCGCAGTCGCAGTCGCTGGGGCTGGAGGACGACCGCCGCGAGTCGTCCCTGCCGCTGCCGGCGACCGCCTCCCGACCGGGCTCGCCCCACCCACAGACGGCGACTCCTGCGGGCGGCTCTGGCGTCTCAACCTCGTCACCCACCTCAACGTCGTCTTCGCCGACGATGCCGGCCGCGCCATCCAACATGGCGACCCTCGTCGGCTACCCGTACTCCTTGTCGGTCTACGTGCTTTCGCGCCTCGCTCGCGCACACGACGAGGCGGCCAAGGCGCGCGTGCACCGGGTCAACCCACGTCGACGAGGTCCTGGCGAGCAGGAGGAGCGCCGCGGGTGGAACCTGGGCGAGTTTGGAGTCGAAGAGGTCCGCGGAGGCGAAGGTCGCCTGCGCGACGCGCGACGCGAGCTGCAGGAGAGCCGCTTGCTGGGCGAGACTCACCGGCAGCGAACCGACGACAACGATGGCGACTGGGTAGACGAGGAGGTCATCCGCTCGGCTCCAGTGTCGAAGCGGGAGCGCAAGCGGCGCGCGAAGGAGGACAAGCGCGAGCGCAAGGCGTCGGGCGAAGGCGAGTCGGGCTGGAGCTGGTGGGGGCCCTTGCGTGCGTCCGCTCCTTTCTCTAGCCTCTCTCGTCTCCTTGCTTCGGGTGCTGAGTCGATCCTTTGGTCGCGGTCCAGGTCGTTGGCGGCTGCAGGACCGGACCGTCTACACGTGAGGGAGACATCGTCGTTTGCTCTCTCCCTCTCGTCAGCTCCTTGCTGCGCTTTCTCGGGCACGCCAGCCGATGCGGTCTGTCTTCCGCTCTTTGCTGCGACGATCCTTCCCCGCGGCCTCTGGACCCCCTGGCGAGGACGACGACGACGACCGGAACACCTCGGTGTCGTGCCGGGCGAGCACGTCGGGCGACGGCGGCGCGTTGGAGCTCGCGGTCGAAACGGCGGGGGTAGCCGACGACGAGGACGAGGACGATGGGCCGGAGGACGAGGACGACGGGCCGGAGAACGAGGAAGCCTGCCTGCAGGCGGGCGACGGTCAGCCCGCGCGCGCGGGGGGGAGTCGAGAGGCCGACCGCCGCCCTCCTCACCCACCTGAACGCAGACCAACCTGCAAAACAGTCAGGTCAGACACACCTCGTCTGTCAACTTTGCTTGGCTGATTCGAGGTGGTTGACGATCGTCGACGATGGGGAGGGAGGACAGGTCGCGAGCTGCCGCTGGCGGGGGGCCAGCGCGGCGGATCCAACCAACCGACTCCGACCCGCGCGCCCACCCTGATCCCGGCGGACGACCACCCCTGTCCATCACTCGCTCCCTCCTCCCAGCCAGGTAGAGACAGGTGCATCCGACATCCATGCGTCAAGGCCGCGGACGTTGATCGTTGTGCTCGCGCATGCTGGGATCGCATGTGGTCGACGCGAATCGCATGCCATATGCGTCGAGCTGGAAGGAAAGGATGTGTCGGACGAGGCAAGGATGTCCAGTCGAGGGCTTGCAAGTGATACGCATTCGGTACAAAGCACGCCTCTCTCCCCGGTTCCCCGGCCTGCCCTCGCCATGCTGCGCCCGAAAGACCCGCCCACGCGGCGCGAGAGATGGCTGCCTTTCGTCTTGCTCGCTGCGCGAAGAGACTCAGTCCTGAGAGAGAGAGAGGTCGGGAGTGCAACATGAAGGGTCAGCCACCTCGATGCAGCGCCGACGGGAAGAGAGGCGGGAGAGGGGGGGGGGGTCGACGACGAGGCGTTACCCAGAGTTTGCACGTGCCGTCCCACGAAGCGGTGATGAGCTTTGAGCTCTCGTGCGGCAGCCAGACGTGCTGGATGACGACCTCGCGGTGGGCCCGGAGGCGCTTGAGCAGCTTGCCGTCCTTGAAGCTCCAGAAGACGACGTTGCCCGAGGCGTCGCCCGACGAAATGTACTTGCCGTCCGGGGAGAAGCCGATCCCGCAGGCGTAGCCGGCCGTCGTGTGGCCCGCGAAGCGCTTCTTGCCTGCAGATGCGGAAAGGGAAGGGGAGGGCGAGGCCGACCGGACCGGCCGGCGGAGGGGAGGGAGGGGGTTCAGCAGGCGAAGGCGCGAGAGGGAGGGGAGGAAAGGGGCAAGGAAAAAAAAAAAAGAGACGAGGGCCGACGAGACCGCAGGAGAGAGGAACGCACGGTTCTGCCGGAAGCCGTCGGTCGACCAGATGAGGATCTGGTTGTCGAGCGACTGGCCGGCGAACCACTTTGCTGTGGGACGGGCGGGCAGGCGGGCGGTTGGGTGGGGGGGTGGAGGGAAGAAAGAGCCAGAGTGAGCGGGACGGGTGTCAGCCACGGACCAGCAGCAGCAGCAGCAAGCATGACGGCCAAGGAGGCAGAAGGCACGACCGACCATTGGGGTGGAGGGTGACCGCCGGGAGCGAGTGCATGTCGGGCTCGGCGATGTACTTGATGTTGACGGGGACGTCGTAGTCCCAGGCCCGGATCGACTTGTCGTCCGAGGTTGTGACGAACCGGCGGTTGTCGTCGACAAACGTGATGGTGTTGACCGGGCCGAGGTGCATGTCGTACTCTTGGGTGATCTGGCCAGAGTGGGTGTCAAACTGCCAGGAAGAAGTCAAGGTGAGTGGGGGGGGGGGTGGGGTAGTCAAGATGCGTCAGCCTGCGTGCGCAAGCCGACCCAAGAAAGAGAGAGAGAGAGAGAGAGAGAGAGCGAGAGGCAGCGAGGAGGGCGCACCTGGATGATCTTCTTGTCCTGCATGCCGGCGAGAAAGACGTTTTGCTTGTCCTCGTCCGGGTGGAACGAGACGACGTGGGGTCGCTTGCCGGTCGTGAAGGCCTTGAGGCACTGGCCCGTCTCGGTGTCCCAGAGCTTCATCTGGCGGTCGTACGAGGCGGTGAGGAAGCGGCTGCCGTCGTTGTTGAAGGCGACGTCCTTGACGGCCTGGCCGTGGCCGTGGAAGGTCCGGAGGCAGTTGCCCTCGTTGTAGACGTCCCAGAGCTTGACCTTGGTGTCCATCGAGCCCGTCAGCAGCAGGTGGCCCGACCCAGGAAACAGCTTCATCGACGAGACCCCCTTGGTGTGGCCGGCAAACGTGTGGATGCACTCCTTGGGCAGGAACGAGTCGGGCGGGGGCGCGTCCCGCGCGAGCGAGACACCCTTGTCGGTCGGGACGTGCATGTACGTCCGGCCGGCGTAGTCGGTCAGGCTCTTGCCTGCAAAGGGGGGAAGCAAAGAAAGCGATCGGTCCCCGGAGGTCAGCACCAAGAGCGACACAAGCTCTTGTTGCACGCACACTCCACACCCACACACGCGCGCGCGCGACCCCCGGGAAGGAGGGAAGGTGAGGGCAAAGGGGTGAGAACGGACCGTGGAACACCGACTTCTCCTCGCCGGCCGTCTTGCGCCGCTCGGCCGCCTTCTCCACCTCGGCCTCGCGCTTCCTCTTCTCGACCCGCCAGCTCTCCCTGTCCTCCTCGGTCTCCTCGAGCTCGGCCTCGTCGTCGTCGATCCGATAGCCCGCCCACGGACCCTCGTACGCGCCTTCCCCATCGACCACCTCGAGGTCGCCCTTGCCCGCCCGCTTGCGCTTGGCCGCCTTGCGCGCAGCCTTGGACGGCCGGACCTGGTCGGGGGTGACAAAGTCGTTGGCTAGCGCGGCCGAGAGGTCGCCGACGAGCGCGACCGACGACGACGACGACGCGCTCGCGACGACGCCCGACGAAGGGTCGGCCGCGTAGCCGAGGTGGGTGAAGGACTTTTGCTGGGTGCGGAAGGCGTGCGCGTCCATCGAGTGCTCTTCGACGTGGCCTGTCGAGTGGGAGAGAGTGAGAGGGAGGGAGAAGAGGGCCAAGACAAGGGCGCGTGTGATGGAGTCGCGTCGGGGGAGGGGAGGCGGAAAGACCGGGGGAGGGGGGGTCAGCTGGCTCGATCCCGTCAAAGGTGAGTAGCAGCAGCAGACTGAAGCAAGCCGGCGAGGGAGAGACGGTCCAGCGACACCTCTCCCTAGCCCCAAGCCCAGCGACAGTGCTCTGCTCGAAGGAGAGCGAGCGCAAAACGCAAAGCGCGAAACGCAAACACAAGAACGCGCCCCAACGCACCGGCGATCGTGTTCTGCCCCTTGAGCGTCGTGTTCCACGGGTTCTCGGGCCCCAGCACGGGCTTGGTCATCTGCGTTTGTGCGTTGTGCCGTTTTTCACACGTTTGAGGTTGGGTCGCCCCCATCCGATCGTGAGATCCGATCGAGAGACGAGGAAACGTGGTTCGGGTGTGCGAGGTCAGTTAAACTGAGCTCGGAAAGAGGGGCGGGGGGCAGAGTGGGGCGGGCGAGACCAGCGGAACGGGCAGAGGGCGAAGGTGGGGGGGGGGAAGGGGGGGAAGGAACGCACGTCGGCGTAAGGAATGTTGACGTTCATGACCCGGTCTGTCGGGCGGGTGATGAGCGACGTCTGGTGGTTGAGGTCCTGTCGGCGAGCAAGCAAGGGAGGCAGGCGGAGGGGAGAAGGGGGGGGGGGAAGGGGGTTGGTTCAGTCAGCCCAGGATTCAAAAGACGAGAGAGAGAGAGAGAGAGCGAGAGAGAGCACGCGAGACCCCCCCCCCCGCGAGCGCGACGAGGCGACGAGACGCACCTCTGACAGCACCTCGGGCGCAGCGGCGCCGACGACGGTATTGTTGGGAGCCAGAGCGGGCGTGGATGCCCGCTGCTGCTGATGCTGGTGGTGGTGGTGGTGGTGGTGGTGCAAGCCAGCGAAGTTGAACGCATCCGACCGAGCGCGCTGCTCGAGCTCCCCCTCATCCTCGTCCTCGTCGTCGTCGTCGGCGGGGTTGGTGGGGGTGGTGTCTGGCAAGGGCGCCGTCGTCGAGCTTGTTGTCGTCTTGATCGAAGGAGGAGGAGGAGGAGAAGGAGGAGGGGTGCCTTCGTCGGACGAAGCGTAGGCGGCGAGCAGGGATGCCATGGTTGGAGATGTGGGTGAGGGTGGGGGAGGGGGGTTGGAGGAGGGGGGAGGAAGGGGTGATCTCAAGGGGTTGACCCTGCCCAACCGCATCGCCTGCCCCCCCCCGTCCGTCCGTCCACTTGCATCCCACCCGCGACCGGGCGCGCCTCCTGAGCCATCCATCCATCCATCCGCCATCCGACGAGACACCAACACGCATGCCATGAGATGGGATGCGACGAGACGAGACGAGTTGAGACGCCCAGCTCGCCAAACCTGACCCTGAGCCCGACGGTCCAGCGTCAGCTCGCTCGCTAAACCCCCTCTCAGCTGACAGCCAGCCAGCCAGTGCAGCCAGCCGAACCCCCGCCCCCTCCCCAGGACCACCTCGCTTTCCATCCGCCCCCTCCGAACACCAGCACCCGGGCCAGAAGAGTTCCTCTCGACGCTCACGTCGTGGCGTCGGAGGCTGGCTTGCGTGGGGTATTCACTGTGAAGAGGCGCGAAGAAGGGGGGTGGGGGGTTTCTCGCGAGGGTATGCAGGGGCGGATGCCCCCCCCCCCTCCCCGGCCGGCCCCCATCATCGCCCACGGCCCCTTTCTCCCTCTCTCTCTCTCAAGCCCTTCCTCTGAACAAAACGGCAGGCACAGCCAAACGTCCCCGCATTAACAAGCAGGCAGCCGATTTAAAAAAAAAGGCAGGTGGGGGGGGGGGGGGGAATTTCCATGCCAGAAACGGGAAGCAGATTGCCGGGCGATCACTCGTAGACGTTAGCCTCCGACTGGAGGGTGTACTGAGCCAGACCCTCGGGGAACCACAGCGCGATCTCCTTGAGAGCGTTGTCGACCGAGTCGGAGCCGTGGCAGACGTTGCGTCCGACGTCGATGGCGTAGTCGCCTCGGATCGTGCCGGGGACCGAGGCCAGGGGGTTGGTCGCTTCATTTTTATTTTTTTGGGGGGGGCGCGGGCAGATGGCGGGGTTTGGGGGGATGGACGGTCGGTCGGTCGGTCGGTCGGGTGGGTCAAGGGAAGGAAGGGGAAGGGGAAGGGGGGAGTGAGCTTCTCGAGGGCAGCCAATCGAGGGCAGCAAACCGTGAAAAGGAAGGCGGAAGAGGAAGGCGAAGGAGGGGGGGAGGGGGGACCGACCACCGAGCATGACCCGACCCGTCTTGACCACGTCCTTGCCCTGCCAAACCATGCAGACGACCGGTCCGGCCGAGGCCATCCACTTGACGAGCTTGGGGAAGAAGGGCTTGTCGGCCAGGTCGGCGTAGTGCTTGCCGAGGTGCTCTGGTGGTGCGCAGGGAGGAAAAAGGGGGGGGTGGGGTGTCAGGTGAGGGGATAGAAGACGGAGGAGGTGGAGGAGGGAAGGAAGGAAGGAAGGCGAGAAGGCAACAAAGGCAGCAAGAGGGAGGTGGGACGGACCCTCGGTGGGCGAGGCGAGCTTGAGAGCAACCTGCATGCATGCAGGCGAGCGAGAGAGGGATGGGGGTTGGACAGCCAGCGAGGAGGAGAGCGAGCAGGGGTTCAGCCATGATTCCGATTCAGTCGTTTGGTCCGCTCAGCCATCCGAGGCCTTGGTTGCGAACGCCTCTCTCTCTCTCTCAGAGCGCCCAAGGTGGGGGGGTGCGGGCGAGCGAGAGAGGATGAAAGAGCAGGCAGGGTGCGAGCGGCTCAACGAAAGGAGATGCAGGTTGGGAGGAGGGGGAGCAAGGAGGAGAGAGAGAGAGAGAGAAGGCGAGGCGAGGCCTTGACGCCGACGACGACAAGAGACGCACGAGCTTGTAGCCGCGCTTCTCAAAGCGGGCAATGATCTCGCCGACGAGGCCGCGCTGGACGCCGTCGGGCTCTGGGGAGCGAGCGAGCGGGCGGGCAGGCAGGCAGGCAGGGGGAGTTGGGAGGGGTCCAGGCAGGAAGGATGGGGGGAAGAGGGCAAGGGAGTCAGCGGTTGGGAAGGCGCGGTGCGAGTGAGAGCGAGAGCGAAAGAGGTGGACCGCACTGATCATGATGTACGAGAGCTCAGAGTTGGACATGGTTGCAAGGGAGGAGGGGAGGAGAGGTGAAGAGGGGGAGAGATGGACAGGAGGGACAGGAGGGAGGGAATGACTTTTCCTCTCTGTGTGTGTAGGGGGATGCACGATGGCAGGGTCCAACGCGAGAGAGAGGGAGATGCATCGGTGTCTTGCCCTCCCCCTTTCCCCCCCCCTCCACCTCCCCCCTCATCAGATGACCGCCCACTGGTCCCTCCACCTCTTCCTCGACGCCCCCACCCGCAGAGACGCCCATCGATGGCTCACCTCCTCCTCCCCCTCGCCCGTCTCCGGCTCCTACTCGTACGAGCACCCAACGACAAGGACCACCACCCCGCCCATCCACCCAAACCAGAGCCCAGACCAGATCGCTCCTAGCCAGCCAACAAGGCTAGAGGACCGACGACCCGGTCAGCAACACCAACAGCCCCTCGGTCCATCAGCCGGCGGTCCGACCCGTCTGACCGACGACGACGGGCCTTCAGCTGCAACCCCCCCGATTGAGATCCGACCGCCTGCCTCCGACGACGACGACGGCCATGCTGCCCAGGCCCAAACGCGAGATCCCGACCCCCCAACGTCGTCGTCAGCCGAGCGAGAGGCCGCGTGGGTCGGCTTCGTCAGCATCAACAGGACGAGCCACCTCGCGTGGGCCGATCGGACCCGTCCATCCGTCGAGCTCAACGCGCTGCCATCCCTAGCACCAGCCCCAGCACCAGCGGCGGCGGCCTCTGACCGTCTCTCTACCAGCGCCAGCGTCGGAGGCCTGACCGACGACGACGAGCGGTCGCTCGACCGCTCGACTCCTCGAGGTCCGTTCCGTTCCCCCCCTCCCCCTACCCCCCCTTCTCTCCTCCTTGTCTCTCTTCCCCCCCCCCCCTCTCTCTTTTGCTCTCTCTCTCTCTCTCTCACACGCACGCGCGCACGCACGCACGCGCTTGCTCTTGCTCTCCGAGTCAAGTCCCAGCTCGTCCCTCCCCCCTCCCCTCTTTCACACGGACGCACTCCACCCCCACCCACCCTTTCACCCACTCATTCACTCGCCGCCCGCCCAGAGACGGACGTTCACCCCCTTGTCAAGCACGCGCATGCGCACAGGCGAGCAAGCGTCTCGCACGCGGGCGGGCAGGCAGGCAGGTTGGCAGGTTGGGCAGAGAGGAAGGGGTGGGGCAGGTTGGCACGCGGACAGGCAGGCGAGCGAGCGAGCTGAGCAGGCAGGCTTTGAGGACTGCCGGACTGGGCCGCTCGATCCCTTCTCTGGCTTCTCTCGGGCAGAGCCAGAGGCAGAGAGGGAGAGGCAGAGAGAGAGAGAGAGAGAGAGAGAGGGGAACGAGATGACTTGAAGCGGATGAGCCACCCCCTCTCCCTCGCCCCTTCCCCGCCCCCTCCCTCCCACCCTGCCCCCCGCTCTTCCTGGTTCTCGTCCTCTCTCACCCAGCGCGCTCAAACCAACCCTCTCCCGTTTGCCCCCCCCCCCCTCCCCCTCTCATTCCATCCCCTTTGGACCGCGCAGACCTCCCAGACCCGACCGTTGCGACCCCTCGCTCGTCCGCCTTGCGCGCTGGCAAGGATCGAGTGGACACGGTCCGGCCGGCAGCGGCGGCGGCGGCGGGGTCATCGCCGAAGACGACGACGACGTTGGTTGCTGCTGCTGCTGTTGCTGCTGCTGATGGGTCACCCTCTGTCTTCGGGCCGAGACGTTCGACGGGACCGTCAACGTCGACGCCGTTGGCGGCCTCCTCGCGTCCCTCGAGCATGGCGGTCGACGACGACGACGGCGGCGGTGGCGGAGACGACAACGACGACGTCGCCGTTGT
This sequence comes from Cystofilobasidium bisporidii, assembly GCA_014825535.1. Taxonomy (NCBI): domain Eukaryota; kingdom Fungi; phylum Basidiomycota; class Tremellomycetes; order Cystofilobasidiales; family Cystofilobasidiaceae; genus Cystofilobasidium; species Cystofilobasidium bisporidii. Next base: position 52,616 of record MVAK01000030.1, read on the forward strand.
TCCCTCGCTCGACGAATCCTTCGACGACGACGGTCGCTCGTTTGCTGGCTCGGGGGGGCGGCGGTCGGGCTCGTCCTCGAGCGATCCAAGCGCGCCAAAGGCATCTGAACGGGTTGCCGTCCACTTCAGCAGGGGACAGGAGGGGGGGAACGCCTCGGGGGAAGAGGGGCGGACCAAGAGGCTTAGGGTTGAGGACGTTGGTGCGTCCTCTGGTTCTCTCTTGTGCCCCCCCCCTCCCCCTCTCCTCCTCCCTTTCTTTCGGACCTTCTCCTCCCTCTCGACGTCTCGGTCTGCCTCTGTCTTGAACAGGCTGAGCTCCGCTACCCCCCTCCCACGCGCTACTCCTGTTGGTCAACGACCGACTGACCCCCCCCCCTCCCTCCCTCTCCCACCCTGCGCGCCCGAGATCCTCAGACACGACGAAGCGCACGCCGGTCGACGGCCCGTCCCGTTTGCGCCGCGCCTCGGTCGAGCACCTCGCACCTCGTCGTCGTCCCGCTCGATCCGATCGGACGCGCTCCCAGTCAACCCGCCTTGACTCGGCCCCTTCACCACCTCCACCACCACCACCACCACCACCACCACCACCAGAAGCCGCGGCCGCAGCGGCGTTGATGGATGATTCTGCCCTCTCGCGCGTGGGTGGGTCCGACGAGTCGTCGACGTACGACGCCTCGTCCTTCCTTCCCACCCAAGCCGGCAGCTCGGTCCACCCTTCCTCCTCCTCCTCCTTCCTCCTCGGCGTCGGCTCCACCTCCACCTCGTCGTTGCCGCAAAACCACCCGTACATCAACCCCAACGACCTGTCCCCTCTCCCCTCCCTCGCCAACCCCTCCCCCTACCCAGCCCACACCGAGCGCCTCTCCTTCCTCGCCGTCGTCACCTCGGTCGAGCTCAAGGCTCTCCGCGGCCGAGACGGCCGGTCCTGGGCCCTCGGCGAGCTCGGCGTGTGGGACGGTCGGTCAGAGGCCAAGGTCGTGCTCTGGGAGGACGGGGCGATCGAGTGGTGCGCCGGTCAAGGGGTCAGAGGGGGGTTGAGGAAGCGCGATGTCGTGCTGTTTGAACGTGCGTTTCCCTTGTCCGCTTGCCTTCTCTCCCTACTTCTCACCCCCCCCCCCCACCTCCTCACCCTTCATGCACACACACACATCCGATTGACACCTCACCACGGCTTGCTGCTGCCCGACTCTCCGAAATCCAAACCAACCAAGGCATCCGCCTCCAACCTCCACGCCCTCCCTCCCCTCTCCCAACGCTCAAAGCCGACCCCCTAGCCCACCCTCTCGCCTCCGCCTCGTCCTACACGACCTACTACCGGCTCTCCCCGCCCCTCCCGCACGAGTCGGCCCGCGACGTCGAGCGGCTGTGCCTCGACCTGGCCTGGGCGAGGAGCGACGCGGGGACGGCGAGGGTCAAGCGGTTGGTCGAGTGGGTCGAGCAAGGTGGGGTCGGAGGAGGGTGAGGGAGCGAGGACGTCCCTTCCCCCCCCCCCCGCTCTCATCCAAAGCTTTCCCGCCTCATGCCTTGTCTTGTCTGTTGCTTGCAGCTATGGGTAGCCAGGTCAGCATCGAAGGATCGCGGGCAGCGGGAAGGGTCGAGAGGGCCATGCGACATCGCAGTGACAGCCGAGGGGTTCACAAGGAAGCGACAGGGAGGGCGTATGTGTGTGTCCACAAGGCCAAAAGGCAAGGGCCAGGAGAAAGAACAAGCAAACGACAAGCGCAGCTACTTGATGAACCTGCCCGTCGAAAGGGGGGAAAGCAGGCGTGTCAGCTTCTCGCAGAGCACAAGCAGCAGGGGGAGGAAGGAACACAGCGAAAAAGGGGGGGGGGGGGGGGGGAGGGGTCCAGCACGCACTTGCCCATGAACTTTCGGTGAAAGTCGGTCCGGAGGAGGTCGTTGACAAACTCCTTCTTGCGACCCTTGTCCTCGGTCCCAACGGCCTGGTTCTTGAAGATGAGGTCGTCGTCCCACCGCCGCTTGACGCTGAAGCCCGAAGCGGTGCTCGTCGTCCCCGCCTCGGACGCGCCGGACTGGCCGAGAGCGGCAGCGAGGTTGAGCAGAGGGTTGCCCGTCGCAATCTCGGCCTCGCGCGACGTCGTCGAGACCTCGGCCGCCGCGCTCTCGAGCCGCTGCTTCTCCTCGGCTCGCTCGCGCTTGATCTTTTCGAGCTCGCGCAGAAGCTCGGCCGTCTCGTCCTCGTCGTCGTCGTCGTCGTCCGACGAGTCGGAATCGTCGTCGGCGTCAGAGTCCGACTTGGACCCGTCCGAGCCGTTGCTAAGTGGGAGGTTTGGACGGCGGATGAGTGAGTGCTACATAGGTCAGCGAACAGAGACCCGGGGGAGGGGGGCTCAGAGCCCGGGCGACGAGGGAAAAACGCACTCGACAGCCTTGCCCTTGCCCTTGTCCTTCTTCGTCGCGCCGCCCTCTCCTCCGCTGCCTGCCTCATCGTCGTCGTCATCGTCGTCCCGGTCCAGCAGGACAGCCTCCTCAAGCACCTTCCGCCGCTTGCGGCTCTCCTCGTCCTCCTGCTCCCCCCCCTCAGCGCCCGCCGCCCCGATCGCCTTGGTCTCCTGCCCAGGCAGGACCAGCGGGGGCAAAGCCGGCAAGCCCTGAGCCTTGCGCTTCTTGTCGAGCGCCGCGCGCTCGGCGACCAGCAGCTGGGTCCGGAGGTCGACCCGAGCGAGGTCGGACGTCGAGGTCTGGCCGGGCTGGCGGAACTTGAGCTTGGTGTGGGCCGCCAGGTCCTTGTTCGAGTACTGGCGCGAACCACCCTTGATCTCGCGGCCCTGGGCCGGATCTGCAAGGCGCGAGGGACCAGAGTCAGCCGCTGCTGACCTGCAGGTTTCGATGAAGCTGGCGGAACGAGCGACGCACTCCATGTAGGTCGCTGTTGCGCGGGGCGAGGCGGCAGGAGGGGGGCAATGGTGCGTCAGCTCATGTCGACGACGACAAGGGGCGAAGTCACGATCGAGGAGAGCAGCTCGGCACGCACGTGCGCGTTGGACATCTAGAGCTCGCTACTGTGGCCGGATGGAGAGGCAGGAGGGAACACAGACAGATGGAGTTGTCGGGTCAGGAGGAAGGACAGCGGCGGCTGCTCGTCGCGCCCTGGGCTGAGGGCCGCGATGCATGACGGCGGGCTCATGCGAAGAGCGAGGTCGCTCTCACCGTGCACCGTATACAGTCACCTCCAACGGCGCGCCTCTCTTCTCTCTGGTCGGACGGGAGAGAGCGAAGCAAGGAGTTGAGGAGATCGTCCATAGGCGAGTATGCATGCGAAGGAAGATTTTCAAAAGGGTCGGGTGAATGTGTCGTGAGGAGCGCGGGGAGAGTTTTCGGAGGGGGGGGCGTGCGGGGTGCGATATGCGAGGAGGGCGAGACGTCTAGGAAGAGCGCAACAGAGGGGGGAGATAGCAGAAGAAGGGAAGGGTAAGTTGAGATGGAATAAGAAAGGCCCAAAGCGTTGTCGAGTTTGTGTCTGTCGTTCGAGCCTCAATCCTGGAGGAGGGCAGGGCGTCGAGGTGTCAGCGTCGCGAGCGCAAGCACGAGCGAAGCAAAAGAGACGCACCCAATTGATCCATTCGCCGTACTGGTTGGGTCGCTCGCCCCGAATATAGGCCTCCATCGTCCGCTTGAGCACCGTGCTCCAGCTGAGGTCGCGCTCGTCGTCGTCGATCCCGTCCTGATGCGCCGTCCGGTCGACAAGCACGCCTGGCCCGCGCGAGGCGGCGACCGCGGCCGTGTCGATCGGCCCGTCCTGCTCGGGCGCGGCTGGCGCAGGCGACTTTGCAGCGGCGATCGCTTCGCGCAGGAGCTTCTCGCCCCGGATGAAGCGCTGGCCGAGGTCGGGCCAGTTGCGCGCCGGGTCAAAGGGGTACCACCTGCGAGCAGCGAGCGCAGGTAGACAGTCAGCGGCAGCCCAAAGGCTGGGAGGAGGATGACGACGCACCAGTTGTTGTGCCAGTGGTAGGCGAAGGATCCCCGAAAGAAGGCGTCGTACCCGGCCGCCTGAGGCTCAGCCGTCGATCGGCGCTCGCCGACAAAGAACTCCTTGAACCTGGAAGGGCGTCGAGGTCAGCGGAATGAGCGCGGCGCACAACAGAGTGCAGCAAGGCAAGACGCACTCGTTAAAGTGGGGGAACGGTGGCCGGTCGCGCTGGTAGCCCTCCATGTTGATCCACGCGCCGTCAAAAACGTAGTCGGGGATCCGGTACAGCAGCGGCTCGAGCCCGGCGTCGGCGAGGTAGCGCGAGATGTGCATCGGGTGGAAGTCCATGCCGTTCTCGAGCGCCGTCTTGAAGATGAAGCTCGTCAGCGCCGAGCCCTTGTGCATCTTGATCAAGGCCGTGTTGTACTTCTCGTGCCACGACCACCGGTAGGCCCACGCGCCGCGCCAGTTCCACAGCTCCTCCCAGTCGCGCAGCAGGAGCGTATCGGCGTCGAGGTAGATGCCGCCGAAGCGGTGGAGCAGCACAAACCGAACCATGTCGGACAGGACCGTGCTCAGCTTATCGTAGTCCTCCTCCTTGGCTCCGAGCGACACCTTTTGCGAGCCGGCCTTGGCCTGGCGAACCGGCCGCTTGGGCCGATCGCCGCCGTCGGCTGCAAAGTCGGCGATGACCTCTCGCAAAAGCTCCTCGTCCGACAGCGCGCGCTCAGCCTCTGCCTCAGCTTCCGACAGGCCGCCGTTGTCGCGCTCGTCGGCTGGCGACGACGGTTTGAGGTGCAGCAGCTCGCGCCAGTGGTCCTTGAGCTCGGGCACGCCGTCCAGCTGTTCGGTCGTGTTCCACAGCCGGAACTTGACGACGTCCTGGAAGCGCGGGTGCAGGAACGGCGCCGACCACGGGTTGGTCGCTAGGCCCTCGTACATCTTGCGTTTGGCGGACGGGTCGGGCACCGACGACGCCGCGCCCGGGTTGATCCACACGTGGAACTGGGGGCGACACATGGGCGGATCGTTGCGCCCGGCCCACTGGGCCTGGGGGATATCAAGCCCAAGGTTCTGCGTGTACAGGAACGACATGATGGCCATGTATGGCTTGTCGGTGAAGGCGCCGGCCCAGAAGATGTGGAACAGCCGCGGCCGATTGGGGTCGCACGGCTGCTCGACCGTCGGCGCCGGCGGCCGGGGCGGGTACGGCGGCGGCAGCACGAGCTGTGGTCGCTTCGGGTCGGCCTTGAGAGAGCGGCCTGCGTCAGGCGACGCGTCGTAGGACTTGATGCCGAGCACTAGCTGTGCGCGCTGGTCCGCCTCCTCCTCGGACGGCGAGTCGTTGAACTCTTCGGTGTACACGTACGACCAAGGCGAGAGGTCGCCGCGCTTGATCCGGCGGCCGTTGTCGAGCTGGCCGCCGATGCGGAGCACCTCGAGACAGTCGCGGACGTACTGCGCAGATTCAAAGTAGTCGCGAGGGAAGGCAGGTGTCAGCCCTGGGCGAGACACAACGACAGCAGGAACACCAGCGAGCGCGACGCACGTGGCCGCGCGCGAAGTCACAGTTCTCGTAGATGATGTCCAGGTCGGCAGCAGCGCCGCGGACGGGCCGCTTCGGGTAGGCAAGGGCGGCGTCCTTGCGAGGGTCTGTAGGGAGCGACAGGTCGACGTAATGGCGCTTGGGCCCCGAGCCCTGCAGGTAGTGGTCAACGTCGGGCGAGCCGAGCGTCAGGTTGGCCGGCACGTAAGGTACGGAGGGATTGAGGTAGCCATGAGGCAGATGGGATTGCGGGGCTGTTCAGGCAGGCGGCGAAGGCAGGCCGGGCATCAGTGCGTCGAGTCGAAGTGGGGATGGGTGATGGGACGTGGGACTGACCCTTCCTTGAGCTCGGGTGGTGCCCGCTCATCACCTCCCACTCCCAGATGCTCTTGAGCTCCTCGCGCGAAAAGACGTTCGTGTCCGGATCCGAGAATGGGTTCTGCCACGTCGTCTTGTTGGGATTGTCGACGCTCTTCTTCTTGCCCCTGCCGAGCACCCATAGCAGCAGGACGACGGCGCCGAGCAGGACGAGCAGCGACCGTGGCCTGAGGATGCGGCGCGACAACCGCGGTGGTATGGGCAGCGCGAGCCGGAGCTTGCGCCGCGGATTCGAGAAAGGCAAGGGGATGAACAGGAGAGTGGTCGACGAGTCGACGCCGTCGCCCTCGAACGCGAGCTTCTCGCTCAGGGCTGATGAGCCGCCGTGGTTGAAGGGCAGCGGCGACCGGCGGGCCTTGTGGTGATGGAGGCCGTTCGGCGCCCGGCCGAAGAGGTGCGACATGGCTTGCGGGCGACCTGCGCGCTAAGACGAAGAGGCAGAGGCGAGAGCCGTGGCGAGAAAGTTTTGTTCTGCTTGGCCCTGAGCGATGCAGTAGCAGACTGGCCGAAGGCAGGAAAGCTGGGGGGAGAGAGGACCGGCGAGGAAGGCCAGCGGGCGTTCCGTTGAGCGACGTTGCCTGGCCCGGCGCGTGCGAGAGGCGAGCGGTGGCTGCTAGCACGGCTGATGGCAGGAGAGCGATGTCCTAGTCGATGGCGATCTTGCCTGAGAAGCACCGGAAGGGGCAGAGCGACGTCGAGGGCGTGGACGACGAGGCAAGGTCGAGGGGTTGAGGACAGGGGGGTGCTAGCGGCGGGCAAGGACAAGCGGGGGGGATCGCCTGGCGCGCGAGCGCACCAGCAGCGAAAAGACAGACGCCAGCGGCGACAGGGGCGCAGCTGCGAAAAGGCGCGGTGCACCCCAACGTCGTCGAGCAAGAGCAACATCTCGTCGACATGGCCGGCTGCCCAAGCTCACATCCCCCTCGCTCCTGAACTCGCAGAGATCTTGGCTGAACCACTGGGAAAAGGCAGCGCCTGTCAGACCCCACGCAAGCACGGGCTCAGATCGAAGAGGGTCGTCGCAAAGGCAGCCCATCGCAACTCGCAAGGGACCGACGAGCGCCCGCGGCTTGCACGTCACAGCTCGTCGCCCATCGCACCGGGAGCCTGAGGTCGCCCAGACGAACAGCAGGATATGCGTTTTGTCTCGCTCGAGTAGCAGCGGTCCCGCGGTAGCGATCGCCTGTTGCGGCCGCGACCTCTTGGACGGCTGCTGGCTACCCTGAAGCCTGGGTCGGCAGCGGCGCGCGTGACATCACGTCTGTGGGCGGCGCGCGCGGCGCAGCATCGGGCGCAGCAGTGGTAGTGTCAAACCGACAGGTGACGGCAGATTCAGATGGTGCCCTCGTCAACCTTTCCGGGATGTTGATACAACGTGTCTATAGTGCAGTCTCGCGCGACGGGCAGCATCGCCCATCGGCGGGGGTCTCGCCCCGCTCACCCGGCATGCCCCTGCGCCTCACTGATGCTGCGAGGATTCTCGCGCACGCTTCTCGCCCCCATCGACGAGCTCGTCCTCGATGCGCCGGGCAGTGTCCTCCTCTTGAGCATGCTCGACTGCGTGCTCGAGCGACCGCCGCGCCTGGCCTGACAAGTGCGAGGGCAAGCGCGTCGAGGGCGTCTGCGTGCCCGTGGCCGTGCCCTTTTCGAGGTCGAGCGCCTGGCGCTCCTCCTTGGACAACTTGTGTCGTGCGGCCCACTCCTTGGCTGCTTCCTTCTGTGCTGCATCGTCCGCGCGGTTGAGGTCGTCTGCACGTGTCATCGAGCCGAGGGCAAGGAGTCAGACACGGAAAAGCCTGGAAGAGAAGACAAGGCGGGCAGCTAAAGGAGACGCACGGTGCTTGATGCAGGTGATGGCGAGGATGAGCGAGATGCCCGCGCACGGGACGGCAAAGTACCAGACGTGCTGAATGCCCTTGGTGTAGGCGCCAACGACGAGCGCGATCTCGGCCGACGACAGGGTTGTGCTGCTGTGGATCTTTGTCGGCTCGGACGTGATCGATTCAATCTGGGCCTGCGTGAAGGTGCCCGAGGACGCGAGCGTGCTCCTGCAGACGGACAGAAGCAACAAGCGATCAGGATCGCACGGACTGAACAGGGCCAGAGATGGAGAGGGGTGAAAGAGACGCACTGGACAGCGTTATTGAGCAGCGCTTGTGAGACGGCGAGCGCGATCGTGCCGCCGAAGAGTCGCACGAAGCTGATGGAAATGCAAGAGCAAGGGACGATTCAGATTGCGGACGGTCAGAAAGGGGAAGTCGGAAATAGAACTGACTTTCTCGTCGCCGTCACGACCGCCATCTGTGACCTTGGCACGCTCGCCTGGATGGCGACGAGGCCCGTCTGGAATGTCTGCCCTGCGCCCGCGCCAGCAAGGAGCTGATAGCCGATGATCTTGCCGAGGCCCGACTCGGCCGTCAGCGTGCTGAGCATGCCGAGGCCGATGGTCCAGATGGTGAAGCCGAACATGAGGTTGTACCTGATGGGGACAACAGACCCGCGTCAGCACGACGAGGGTGTCTAGCGATAAAAGAAGCTTTGGTGACCGCACCTGTACTCTCCCGTGAGAGAGACGAGGAAGCCGCTGGAGAAGGGATACAAGGCGGTCAGTCAAGTGGCCGTGTCGACATCAAGGCGCGAGAAGAACGCACGAAAAGAACGAGAAGACCGTCTGAGGGATGATGAGGGGGAAGAGGAGGACACCCGAGCGGATGGTCGAAACGCCAAGGACGGTCCTGCAAGGGCGAACGAATACTCAGCCTGACTGAAATCGCTGCTGAAGAGGGAAAGACGAGAGGCCGCACTGGAAGAATTGCGGGAGGTAGTAGAGCTGGACGTAGACTGCAGGTGTGAAGCGGGCATAAAGGTGGCGACGTTGGTCAGGCTCGCTGCAGGGAAACACCATGGAGCGCCCGGAGACCCCACTGACAGATGCAGCCCGACAGGAAAGTCGATGAGAGGACACCGAGAACCGTAATGTTGCGGAACATGCCGAGCGGGATGATGGCTGAGGATAGGGCCAGGTGTCAGTCTGACTGGTCAGAAAGCGTGGGCGAGAAGAGGCGAGCTTATGGACGCACGAAGGGCGACTCTGGTCTCCACCCAGCAGAACAGACCCAAGATGCAGAAGCCGAGGACGAGGGGCTGGAGGGCGGCCTGAGGTCAGCATAAGCACGAAGGCTCCCAAGCAGGACAAGCAGGGCACGCACCAGCACGACGGCAACGGACGACCAAGCATACTCGGTACCTCCCCTGCGGAGCGTCCGGATCTCGGACAGCGTCAGTCTCGATGAAACTGCCAATGGCGCTTGAGCAAGGAAGAGCAGAAGCAAGGAGGCGCACCAGGAGATCGGGATCAAGAGCGAGATGGCGCCGGCCAGGATGAGCAGCGCCCCAAGGTAGTCGATCTTGACGACCTTCTCCCGCCACGAGCCCGAGACGCGACGCAAGGGCAGAGCAAAGATGACGACGGCGATGCTGAGGGCGCCGAGAGGCTGCAGAGAGGCGAGAAGGGTCGTCAGCGACGCTCGTACGGGAAAGGTGGGGCGCGAGAAGCGACGGACAAGGTTGATCCAAAAGACCCAGCGCCAGCTCGCCTTCTCCGTAAAGACACCGCCTGTCGAGTGAAGCGACATTGACCGATGACGTCAGTCCAGCTGCTGAAGGTTCTTTGAAGGCGTGGGGAAGCATGCAGGCGACACGACGCACCGATGAGAGGGCCGATCGAGTTGGAGAGGACGACAACAGTGCCAGTGATGCCTTGATACTTGCCACGATCTAGCAGCCGAATTGAAGGACGTGCCGACGTCAGCGACAGCGAGAAAAGGTTGCGAGTGATGAGGAGAGCCTAGCGTACCTTTCAAGCTCACTACGTCTGATACCACGCACATGACCAGGGTGATGACTGCGCCGCCGCCCTGCGAGCCAGCCGGGGGGGGGCATCAGTAGCAGGAACGGTCAAGGTCGAAAGCAAGCTGAAGAGGACGAACCATGCCGGTCACGGCTCGCAGGCAGATGAGCTGGATCATCGTCTGCGACAAGGCCGCGCCGAGCGAGCCGCACATGAACAATGAGAGAGCAAAGATCAAAGTGTACTGCGACGCGCAAGTTGTCAGATGAGGTCAGTGAGTGGGGGCATGAGCGCAAAGCAGGGAGCGCAGCGCACCTTCCGACCAAAGATGTCTGACATGCGCCCGTACAGCGGCTGAAACGCAGTAGAGGTTAAACTGAGAAGAGGGCGGGTCAGTATCAGGCCATTTAGATGGCCAAGAGCAATTGCACACGCACAGGTAGGCGGTCGCGACCCAGGACGACTGCTTGCTGTCGTTGAACTCGGCACCGATCGTGGGCAGCGCCGTCGAGACTGGCATGAGCGGACCAGGCGAGCAGGAGCGCGAGGCAGAAGACAATGAGCAGGGGCGCGTGGCAGAAGACAGAAAAGATCGAAGGCACGCACCCATTGTCTGGTCCAAGAGTGAGACGAAGAGCGCAATGGACAGGCCTGTCCAAAAGTAGCAGAGCAAGGGAGGACGTGTCAGTGACGCGCGTCTCGATCAAGAGTCGTGCCAGGCGCGAGAGCAATGAAGAGACTGACCGCAGAAGACAATGATGACCTGCTTCACGGGCAGGAGATTGGTCTGGTCTTGCAGGCCCTTCGAAACCTCTTGAGCGACGTTCTCTTGCGACCCCGCCGGATCTGCCGGCATGCCTTCGGCGTTGGGCGACGGTTCGGCGGTGGCGGGCAGGTCGTGCGGTTTAGGCGTTGGCGGGCTCGAGACAGCGGTCGAGGCGGACGAGTAGACGTCGTCGGTCGAGGTTGTCCGTTGTGTACCGTTAGGCATCGCGCGCGAGTCGTCGTCAACAGGTCGAGGGCAGGGGCAGGAAAGGAGGGAAAGGCGAGTGACTGTCGGTGGGATGGAGCACACGACTGAGCTCCTCCAAAGGCAGGCAAATCGGAAAGAGCCCTTTCGGCGCTGGCCGTGCCGGCGGAGGGCCCGACACGCCGAATCGGACGCTGCGGCCGACGCGACATGAAGCTTGTGGGATGAGGCGCGCCGGGAAAGGGGCAAAGCAGATCATCAGCGAGAGAGAGAGCGAGAGAGAGAGAGAGAGAGAGAGAGAGAGAGAGAGAGAGAGAGAGAGAGAGAGAGAGAGACATCGCTCGGCCTGTCAGGGACGTCAGCTGGCAGGCGTCGAGGTTCGAGTCGGAGAAAGGGAGAAGGAGGTCCGTGCTGACCAGGGCGACGTCACGTCGATCTGCCCAGTCGCCGCCAGTCCACCGACGACGACATCCGACCAGTCGCAGAGCTTCCCTCTGCCCTTCCTGCAACAATTGCTCTTCCCTTGATATCCCCTGCTCTTGATCCTGTCCTCTCCACCCTCCTTCCTCAGCCATGTCGACCGCCGCCGTGCCCAAGACGCCCTCGGCCGCGCCCGGCCTGCCGGAACCCCTCCAGAGGCTCGAAGCCGTCGGCGCAGACAAAGGGTCAGCGCAGGACTACCCGATCTGCTGGAGCAGCGATGGTGCGTCCGGAATGCTGCTGGATGAGAGGGCGGGGAGCGCAAACTCGCCTTGTTGCCGCTAGGGGGTCGGGGAAGGAGAGAAGGGGATGTTCGTCGCAACTCGCAGGGCCAGGTCGACCAGCGCCGGGAGCTGCCAAAGGCTGCACCCGATCCGCCCACACCAGCGACGACTTCCTCAACCTTTCGAGACCCCTCCTACGACAGCTCATTCGACAGACCTGTCGAGCTGACCCGGGCGCTCCCTTCTCCTCGTTCGCAGGATCGGCTGACCGAACCAAGGAGCCCATTCTCGAGGCGATCCAGCCGTTGCTCGACGCCTCCAAGGCCGCAGCCGCCTCGGCCGGACGTCGCGCAAGCGTCCTCGAGCTCGCCTCTGGTCTGGGCGAGCACATCAGGGTGCGCACAGCGCCTCGCATACCTTTTTCGAGTGTCCGCTGGCATGCAGCAAGATGCTGACGATGAGCTGGCTCCCAAACCAGCACTTTGCCGAGCCTAACCCTGATGTCGACTTTCAGCCGACCGAGTGCGACCCGCACCTGGTCGAGCGCGTGTCGCAGGCGTGCCAGGGCCGCGACAATATCAGAGCTGCCCTCGTGCTGAACGCGCTGGTCAGTCCAGCCTCTCGCAGCCTGCTGATCAATCGCCCTTCTGGACGGTCATTGAGCATCCAGTTTGCTGGTGCAGGAGTCGACCGACTGGGACGGGGTCCGCGCTCATCTTGCGGGCGGTTCCTTTGACGGGGTCATCATGCGTGAAACCTTGCGACGTCTTCCCTTCGCTCGCTGAACAACGCATCTGACGGCTGATACGCTTTCGCATTGCTTCGCCTCTGACGCAGAGAACTTGCTGCACATCGCCCCGTCAGATGTGACGTCGGCCATGTTCCGCTACTTGTCGCCGCGCGCCGCGGCACCGATACTGTCTCCCACGTCCGGTTGGATCAGCATCTACGGCACCTTCATCGACGACGGCGTCCACCTTTCCGAGGGGGACAAGAAGGTGTGTCAGGTCCCGCGAGCCTCGCGCGATGTCGCCCGTACGGCCCCTGACGGTCCACTCTCCCGTGCATCTCCGCAGTTTGACGACCACATCCGGGGCCTGTCACCCTTGCTCGGCCTGCGCGACATCAGCCGCTTTGTGGTGCCTGAGGCGGAGGAGTGGGGCTTTGAGCTGCAAGTCAAAATACCCATGCCGAGGGGCAATTGGCTGCTCGTCTTCCGACCGCGGTCATGACCCCTGAACCATCGTGCCTCATCGACCTCTGATAAGACGTCGCACAATGCATGCCCTGTCCGATCGACGCTGCATAGACATGATCAATTAGATAGTTAATACGCCGTCATCGCACGTGCTCTGTGGGTACCAGCCCATGAGCTCATGCGCTGCGCCTTCGACGTCTTCGACTCGTCGACCTGCGACCTGTTTCTCCGTTGCGCGCCTTGTCCGTCGCTGTTTGCTAGAGGCATGACGCGGGACCTAGATCCACTCCCAGGTCATGCCAATGCGGCCAACATCGAGTCCACCAGGGACGAGCGCCTCGAACCCGCCGGTCGTGAAGTCGAGGTCGCGCTCGGCGCAGCCGACGCAGCGGTCGGCGACCGTGACGTCGACGGTTGTGCCAGCCGACGCGAGCGTGACACGGATCGCCTGGCCACAGATCGGGTTGTTGTTCGGGTTGGTTCCGGTGTAGCCACTGACAGGGGGTGAAAGGAAGGTCAAGCAGACGTCAGAAGCTGGACAAGTGCGGGTCGCAAGGAGGTTTGGGGGCACACGCACGGCCACGAGTCAAAGAGGATCTGCGAGACGGCGACGATGTAGTCGTCGGCGGTGTTGGTCCAGCCGCACGCGCCGAGGCCCTGCAGTCGCGAGTGGGAGTCTTCATCAGCGGATCACGCGCCAGGGCGTCCGGGAAGAGGGAGAACAAAAGGAACGCACAGTGTCGAACCAGGTGGCATCGCCGGAGAAGGGTCCGACGCCGTCTGGGTCGACGGTCGAGACAGTCGACGTGGCGGCGGCGGCGGACGAGGTGGACGTGACGGTCGCCGCGGTGGACGAGGTGGCGGGCGGCGACGAGTAGACGGTCGTGTAGCGGGTAGAAGTCGACGTGACCTCAACGGTAGAGACGCCGTCGTCGGCCTGACTGACGGAAGCCGAGGATGACGCACTGGCAGCGGCGGCAGATGAGGACGAGGACGAGGCAGCGGCAGATGAGGACGAGGACGAGGCAGCTGCAGACGAGGCCGAGGCCGAGGCAGAGGCGCCGCTGGAGACGCTGGAGGTCGCGCTGCCGGATGCGAGGGCAGACCTGGAGGAGCTGGCTGCGGCGCAGGAGCGCTTGACCTCGCGCCGCTGGAGGGGGGCGCGTCGCTCCAGCTGCTGCTCGAGCACGGGGTGATGCGCGCGCGAGCGCGACAGAGCCTTGTGTCTGGCCTGGTTGGCGAGCGGCGAGTGAGCCTCCGAGAACGAGACGAACGAGAGGCCCAGGATCACCAGGGCAAGGAACGAGGCGAGCGTCGGGCGGATGGCGGCGGCGAGCATGGTTTCGTCCGAGAGTGTTGAGTGACGAAGAGGGGGATCCGAGGGGAGGGCGAGAGGGCGGGAGGTGGCGCTTAGAGGGATCGGAGAAGAACGAGTGTGGTGGACTTGCGGACAGGAAGACGAAGAGGCCTGCTCTTGCGACTGAAGAAAGAGACGAGGGGAGAGAGAGGTGGTGGTTCGCTGGCGAAGACGGGTCTCGATGAGCAGTTCGACCTCGACTTGACCTCGACGGGCTGGCCGGAAGCGGCGGGCGCGCAGCAGCCACAAGGGGGCGGGCTGAAACGAGTCGGATCGCATTTCGGAGGCTTTCCTTTTTCGATCGCTCTCGAGTTCCCCGCGGGCGGCGCATCCCGGCGAACGGCGAGGCAAGGTCGACCTCGACCTGCTCTTGCTCCTCCTCCCCTCTCTCCTAGCCCCCCTCTCTCCTTCTTTGCCCTCATCTACAACTTCTGCTATGCCTTCCTCGACTCTTCCCGCTATCCCCTTTTTCTCCCGTGCACTCGCGACCGCCGAGGCCGCGCCAGACAAGGTCGGGATCATCGACGGGCGCACCGGCCAACAGCGAACGTACGGCGATCTCCTGCGCGACGTCGTCGCCTTCCGAGAGACCTTTGCCCCGGATGGCCAGTACGTTTGCTCCTCGCGACGTTGCTCGGCGTGGCCTCGGCAGTCGCGAACGTGCGGGAGAGGAAGCAAGCTCCGCCGTGCTGACCTCTCGATCTCGCCGATGGCTGCGCTGCAGGGACATCGAGGGCGAGCGCGTCGTCGGCCTCGTCCCGAACGGCTACTCATGGACAGTCGCGCAGTGGGCCGTCTGGGTGCGTTGTCTCCGGCTCGATCTTCTCAGTCGGACGCGAGCTGACTCCTCAAAGCTACGCTCACTTCAAACAGGCCGCAGGTGGCCTCTTTGTCCCGCTGCTCCACAGCCTGCCCGTCAAGGAGATGGCCTACGTCGTCCGCAAGAGCGGCGCAAAGCGCCTGATCGTCTGCGAGACGTTATCGGCCAAGGGAGACGAGCTCGCTGCGGACACGGAGTACGTCTTCGCGATCTTTTGCGCATCATAGCTTGTCAACGTGCTGACCGAGTGGCCGCATGCATGACAGCGTCTCGACGATCCCCCTGGCGCTGGCGTTTGAGAGCTCGACCGCCCCGCTGCCGACAATCTCGTCCGAGCCGTTCGACCTGCAGCGCAACGCCTTCATGCTCTTCACCTCGGGATCGACCGGCAACCCCAAGGGCGTGCCGATGCGCCACTCAGCCCTTGCTTCGTGCGTCCGGTCGCTCGCCTCCTTGCTCAACCTCTTCTCTCGCGTGCGCAGCAGCAGCACCGCAGGCTGACGATGACGCGTCTTCCTTTCCTACGCACCCTCCAGGCAAGCCGCGTCGATGTCGTCGTCGTGGCAGTGGTCGTCTGACGACCGCATCTTGCACGTGCTGCCGATGCACCACATCCATGGCGTCGTCAACGCACTCCTCACCGGCCTCTGGAACGGCGCCACCGTCGAGTTCATGAAGGCGTTTGACGCGGCTGCCGTGCGTTGCGGGTCTGCCCATTTCCTCTTCCACCGCGCTCTGTGACGCTGAGCAGCGTCTGATTGCCCTTAACCAGATCTGGGAGCGTTGGCTCGACTTGTCCACGCCGCTCAGCCTGTTCATGGCCGTGCCGACCATCTACTCGAGGCTCCTTGACGTCTACGCCACCTTTGACGAGTCAAAGCAGGCGCGGGCGCGCGAGGCGTGCGGCCGCTTCCGGCTCATGGTCTCGGGATCAGGTGCGTCCCGCTTCTTGCTCCGCGTGCGGCTCGACGGGGTGCTGACCTGACCGTCTGTCCCGACTCTGTGGGACAGCGCCGCTACCGACAACGCTCAAGGCCGCGTGGGCCAAGATCGGCGGTGGCGTCCTGCTCGAGCGATGTGAGTCGCCAGCTCTTTCAAGCGACGTCGCAGTTGCAAGCAGGCTGAAGCGCATTTTCAGACGGCATGACCGAGACGGGCATGATCCTGTCGTGCGGCCTCGATATCAAGACCAGGATTGACGTTCGTCCGGGCCGACCTTCCTTCCTAGTGTCATTCACGCAAGCGCTGACCAAGCTCGCTTGTACTACTGCAGGGCCACGTCGGCCACCCGATGCCGGGCGTCCAGGTCCGGCTCCTGTCGTCTGCCGAAGAGAATGTGACCGACAAGATCGGCGAGTCGGGCGAGATCCAGGTCAAGGGCGACAACATCTTCGTCGGCTACTGGGAAGACCCTGCCGTGACCGAGAAGGAGCACTGCTTTGACGCGCAGGGACAGCGATGGTTCAAGGTGCGTCCGATCAAGATGCGCCATCTGTTGCCCCAGAGGTGAACTCGAGCGCTGACAACGTGCGACTTTGCATGCGCGACAGACTGGCGACATTGGTGTGCGCGACTCGGACGAGGAGGGAGGTTTCCGCGTCCTCGGCCGTTCGAGCGTCGACATCATCAAGGTCCGTCTCCACGGTTCCTCTCGCGCTTCGTTGCGTCCCACTGACCCTTGCCCTTCTCATCTCTCTCAGTCCGGCGGCGAGAAGATTTCGGCGCTCGAGATTGAGCGCACGTTGCTGTCGCTCGAGGAGGGCCTCGTCAAGGACTGTGCCGTCGTCGCCGTGCCGGATGAGAAGTGGGGCGAGGCTGTCGCGGCCGTCATCGTTCTCAACCAGGGCAAGACGCTCGGCAGCGTCAAGGAGCTGCGCGAGATCCTACGGAGCCACGTGCGGTCCTCTCGCGATCATCTCTCCCTTGGGCGCCCTGGCTGCTGGCGCTGACCTGCGTTCTGACCCTGTCTGACGACAGCTCGCCGCATACAAGCTGCCGCAGAAGATGAGGCTCTACGAAGACCAGATTCCGCGGAACGCCATGGGCAAGGTGCGTCTCCTCCTCATGCCCGTCACCGACTGATCTTGCCTGACCCTTTACCCGCTCCTCACCAGGTGAACAAGAAGGAGCTCGTCAAGACCGCATTCCCTGCCGAGACCGGCGCCGCATGAGACGGTGTTCTGAGGTGCCAGATCGGGATACGATAGAATGTGCTCGGGGATGGATGTGAAGCGAGGCCGACCTCCTCCGGACTGGGTGCAAGTAGTGGGCTCTCGTCGGCGTCGACGTCTGATAGTGATGGGGTCGGTCGAGTTTCGTAGACTGGCCAGGGCGGGCTGAGCTAGGGTTATAGGGGGCGGCGAGCGGGTTGCTTTCTTTCTCCCCCGGGGCGGCGCGCGTGAGCGAGAGCGTGTTGAGCGACCGACCTCCTTGCTTTCCCTCGACCCGTCAACCCCTCGCCCCCCCACCCCACCCATCCGTCCTTTCATCCAGCCAGTCACAGGGATCCTCCATGGCATCCCCCACCAAGCCCGGTGCCCGCCAGACCCGAAGGTCGTTGTCGGCCCTCCCGACCGCGCTCGACCCGACCAGCTCGACCTCGTCGGCCAACCTCGACCAGCCCTCTCCGTCCGGACCACCGCCGCCGCTGTCTGCGTCCACCTCGTCGGCCGCCGTCCGACCGAAAGCGGACAAGGGGGGCGGCAAGGGGAAACGGGCTGCGAGCTTCGCACCGGGCGAGATGGCCAGTGCGCGCTTGACAGTCGCGACGTTTGGCGGGCGCGAGGGCAAGCCGGCCGGGGGGTTGTTGAGCCCGGGCAAGGTGGCCCGGCGGGCGCTCGTACGTCCCCCCCCCCCTCATTCCCATCCCCATCCTTTCCTCGCCTCTCTTTCGCTCTTTCTCGCTTTGCTCCGAGATCTCTTGGCGGGAGTCTGCTTGGATGAAGGAGCTGGATACGAAATGGGGGGGGCGCGTGATGGAAAGGGGGGGGGGCAAGGGAGCCAGCCACTCTCGTCGTCCGGCTCACGCGTCGCTGCCTCCACCTGTTGACTGACATCCCATCCCCTCCTCCTCCTATAGGTCCCCCGTAAGTCGATCCTCAAAACCTACAACCCCGACGAAGTCACGCAGAACTTTACGACGGGCCAGATAGGGCTCGGCCGGCGACCGACCGACAGCGACGACGACGAGGATGACGACGAGGACGAGGACGAGACGCAGTTCCGGAGGCTGCCTGGGGAGAGCACGACGAGGATGCTCGATCGACGGGTGAGCTTTGCAGCCCACGCCCATGTCCGGTGCGTCTTTCTTGCTTTCCCTGTCTGGTCCTGCCCTGATCCGTCCCTACGCGGCCCTGACACACACACCCCCTCCCGCCTCTCTTGAACCATCCCCTTATGTCGGCGGGCCGAATACGCCAGCATGTTCGAGATTGACCCGGGTCGCAACCCAGCGCTGTCGCAGTCGACCTCATCGGTCGGGTCGACCGCGTCAGCCTCGTCCTCAACCCCTGCCTCATCGCCTGCTCCTCCTCCGCCGACCAACCTCTTTGCTGCGCCCCACCATCCTGCTTCGGCTGCCGCTGCGGGACCAGCGACGACGAGGCGGAGGTCGTCGACCGGCACGACGCCGGTCGTTGGCGAGCAGGAAGGCGGTCAGGCTGGTGGTGGTGCGGATGGGAGGAGGAGGAGCTCCGCAGCGAGCTTTGCGAGCGAGGGCAGCGCAGACATGTCGATGGACGACGATGATGACGACGAGGGCGACGACGACGGCATGGAGATGACGCAGGCGATGGGCGGGATCCAAGGTGTACCGCCTGCCGCCGTCCACCCCGCCGTCGTCGCCGCCGCCGCCGCCTTGGTCGACACGCCCTTCTCGCCGTCCGCCTCGACCCTTTCTGCCCACTCAGATGACGACGACGAGGGCCTGCAGCCTAGAGATGACGAGGACCGGACGATGGACTTTACCGTCGCGACGGGAGGCATCATCCCGCCGTCGGCCCCTCCGACGGCCGACGCCAACGTTCGCCGGTCGCTCGGATACGGTGTCGAGGAGGAGGAAGCTCGACGGCTCAACACGTGGTTCGCCCAGCAGCAGCAGCAGCAGCAGCAGCAGCAGCCGAGGTCGACGAGGGAGGAGGCGGCGGCTAGGGCGGCGGCAGAGGAGATGGAAGGGTACGAGGAGGTTGAGGACGACGGGATGGAATTCACGGGCGTCCAGGGTGGAATTCTTGGTCGACCACCGCCCCGGCAGGACGAGTCGACCGACGAGGTCGAGATGGACCTCGACGACCTGGACGGCGACGACGATGGCGGGATGGACTACACGACGGCCGCCGGTGGCATCTTTGGCTCGGCCCCGCCCGCCGCCGCTGGGAACGATGACGACGTTACCGAGGAGGTTGACGACAACGACGACGGCGCGGCCGACGCGATGGACTTCACCGTCGCCGGCGGTGGCATCTCTGCGCCTGCACCCGCGGCGGCAGCGGTCGATGAGGACGAGACGGCCGGCCTCGACTTTACGACTGCGACCGGCGGGATCTTTGGTCCTTCCTCTTCGACGTCGACGCGGGCCAGTCGTTCCTCGCTCGCCGCCCCGCCCGTTCGACAGTCGCTCGGCCGCGCCTCGCCCGCCAAATCGCCCCGCAAGTCGCTTGCGACCGGCGGGGGCAGCACGGCACCGACGCCGACCCGACCGATCCCGTCGTCGCTCACCCGCCCGACCGCCTCGTCCGCCGCCAAAGCAAAGGCCTTCACGCCATCTGCGTCGGGCTCGCGCAACCTGTTTGAGTCGCCCGCCAAGCAGCTCGTCCCGCCCGGCAGCGCCCAGAAGCGGGCGTCGGCGGTCGGTGCCAGCCCGGCGGGCAGGAAGCGGCCTGCCGCGACCGACGACGACGACGACGACGAGGGTGGGGCCGTCTTTGGCAAGAGCCCGGCCAAGCGACGAGCTTCCGAGGCTGGGCCCCGAGCCGGTGGCGACATCTTTGGCCAGCCCCTCTCGTCGTCGGCGGACGTCGCGACCGACCCAACGCCACCCCCGCCGCCTCCCGCCGCTGCGACCCACTCGATCTTTTCGCCCGTCAAGAACGCCTTCAGCTCCATCTTCTCCCCGAAGGGCTCCCCTGCGACAGCAGCCCCTGGTACTGCAGCGGGCACGAGCGGCGGCGCCCCCAAGCAGTCGTTCCCTGCCTCGCTGTTTGGCTCGCCTCTCGCCCGCACGACCGCCCCGCCGCCGCCGCCGCCCGAGATCAACATCTTTTCCACCTCTCCCCAGGGCGCCCCGCCCTCGTCGCTCTCTGCCTCGTTCACGGGCGCGACGGCCAACCTGTTCAACCCCCCGCCCGAGGAGGTCGAGATTGACGCCGACTTTGGCGGTGAGGTCGACGAAGACGAGGCGTTTGACGAGGAGGTTGAACAGCAACAGGAGCAGAGGGAGACGACGCCGCCGTTCGAGGTGCCTGCTGCAGCCGCCCCGCCGGCGGCGAGGACGCGCGAGGAGACGGCGACGCCGAGCAAGAAGCGGCTCGGTCGGCCGAGCCTCGCGGTCGTCAATGGGGCGCCGGCCCCTCGGGCGGTTCAGGAGCCGGTGGAGGACGCTATGAATGAGGACGAGATGGTGCGCTTCATCTCATCTCCTTCATCAACACTGTCACCCATGCCCCCTCCCCCCCCCTCCTCTTGCGTGCGCCCGTCTGACTATCATCCTTTCGACGACGACTCTCGCAGTTCCAACCCGAACCCGTCTCGCTCAACCAGTTCCTCGACATGACGGGCCTGTCGTTCATGACCAACATCACGGCCGGCCGGCGGCGGTCGACGATCCAGCCGGGCGAGATGCTCGGCCTCCACCGCAAGGCGACCGAGGGCACCGGCCGCAGTGGAGGCGACTACTCGCTCGTCGATTATGCCCACCACGTGCTCAACATGCAGGACTATGTCGTCTACCACTGGGTACGTCGATCTCTCACCGCCCGCTGCTGCTCGCTTGTCGTCTCGAGCACCGACGCTGACCCCATATCGCCCGCTTGCCCGCCCGCTTCAAAGGCCTGCAACAACTTGCGCGAGGCGACCGAGAAGAGCCGGCACGTCGTCCAAGTGCTCGACGAGGAGGCCTCGATCGCCAACCCGCTGCTGTTCACCGAGTACCTCGAGGCCGACGACGACGAGAAGCGTATGATCGAGGTGCGTCGGTCGCGTGGGCTTTGAGCCAGCCGCCACACGCGCTGACTGACTCTTCCCTTCTTTTTTGCCTCCCCTCCTCCTCAACAGACCCAGCTCAAGCACCTCAAGACGTACGCCCAGCACACGGTCAAGAAGCGCTGGCTCGAGTGGCGGCTTGACATCCTGACGCCGCTCAAGACGGGGCACGAGAACGACCGGGCAGACCTGCTCGAGGACCGCGCGCGGCTGGTGGCCGTCCGGGCGGCGTTTGCGCGCGAGACGGACCTCGTCGAGCTACGGGCGAGGCACGCCGCGCTCCGGCTGCAGCTCGCGCAGGAGAAGAAGAAGGTTGAGGAGGTTCAGGCGTGCGACCAGCAGGAGCTCGCCCACCGCAGGTCCGACATCCAGGAGCAAAAGTGCGTCGTCCCTATCGGCCCTTCGTTGACGCGCCTGGTCGTTCTCGCCGGTCACTGACGACCCGGGCCGCTGTCTCTCCTCTCTCTCAGGGACCAGATCGACGGCGTCAAGTCCGAGATGCACGACGTCGGGGTCATTCTGGCGAGCCTGCAGGCCAAAAAGGAGAGCATCCTCGGCCAGAAAAAGACGTATCTCGACGCGATCGAGTTTGGCAAGAGCGCTTCGGCCGGCTCGTTCACGGCCGAGCGGCTGAGCGAACTTGAAGGTGCGCTCTGGTTTCGCCTTCAAAGTCCTGGCTCGCCGAGCATCGAGCGACCGCTGACTCACCTATCGGTGCACTCGTCCGCGCAGACGAGGTCCGCACGCTGGAGTACCTTCACTCGGTCCAGCTGACGGAGCGTTCGGCGACGCACGTCGAGCTCGTCCTCCTGTCAGACCTCAAGCTCGTGCTGCCGTGCGAGGACTCGACGCCGACGACGGTCGGCGCGACGGTGGAGCTCGTCGGCACGCACAAGACGCGTCGCAACCCCGAGCTTGCCGAGCGGCTGTTTGCGCTCGTCCAGCGCGTCGTCGACGATGACCGCTTCGACAGCGTGCCTGCGGTGCGTCCCTTTCCTTTCCCTCCGACCGCCTACCTGCCTGTCCCTGCAGCGTGTCCTGACACGCCCCCCCCCCCTTTCCCCGTTTCGCCTTGTCTTGCTGCTTGTCTTGCTGCTTCTTCAGCTTGTTCAAAAGGTTCACCAGCTGTGGCTCGCCGCCGTCCGGCTCACGCACGAACTCCATCTGATCCGGCTGCGCTACCCTGTCGCCTACTCCTCGCCCTCGCCTACTGTCGTCCGCGCCGAGGCGCCCGTCATGATCTGTCCCATCAAGGCAAAGTTCGTCGTCTCGTTCGACCTGACGGTCGACACGCTCGCGCGGTGGCCAACGAGCACCGACGGCATCGCCCTCAGCGTCGACGTGAAGTACTCGCGAACCGACGTCAAGGCCGAGTGCGTCTTCATCTCGTCGCCCTGCCCGCCCGAGTCTCTGCTCCCTTGCGCCGCGGCTGACCAGCACGACTTGCGCCCGTCAGCCCCGAGGTCCTCAAGCAGGTCATCGTCGCCCGCCTGCAGAACGCCGACCAGCGCGCGGGAGCGCTCGTCGACGGCTGCCTCGACGCCGTCGGCAAGTACTGCTGAGCGCTCATTTGTCTCTCCCCTCCTTTGACCCTTTCCCTTTTCTCCGTTCACCTCCCTGGATGCCGCCTTCCAATCTTGATTATCTCACCCGCCCGGTTCGTTCGGCTCCTTCTCCCCTTCGACATTCGTTTTCGCCTCTCCCTGTGTCTCGGCTTCGCCTGGCCTTCGCGCCTCCGGCTTGTACGCGCCCCCTCGCTTTAGGGGGCTCGCTTCTCTGTGATGCGCTGCACGATTTGACCCTGACAGGGGTGGCTCGCATCAGCCCGCCATTCAGAACGTCCAAGGAACAAGCAAGACGACATGGGTATCCAACAGCCCTCTGAGACCGGGAACAGGGTATGAGTGGTGGCAAGATGATGGCATTCAGCCTGGCTGGCCCAAGGTGGCGGGCCGTGCGATGCGGCGGGCCGCTGGTTGTATTCCTTGTGCTCGTTCTGCGGGCTCGACTCTCGAGGGCGGCGAGACGGCGCCGTCGTGGCTCGACGCACGGCCGCGGGACGAGGCGAATTGCGAGCGATAGCCGGGGCGTCTCCTCTGGCCGACGGGGAGAGGAGACGAGACGAGACGAGATGGGGCGAGCAGAAATGATGTGCGGGCGCTGGCGTGGCCGACTCATTTCCGCGCCCCCAGGACGACGGCGCCCGCTCAGCCGAGGTTGATGTCGTTGAGCGCGACGGCGACGCAAGCACTGGTGAGATTGACGCACGAAGGTCAGCCTGCGCGCGAAGAGGTACGCTAGAGAGAGACAAGAAATGAGGAGGAAAAAAGGGCCGCACCGGTGGTGACCGTTGTACTGTCGGACCGTCTCGCCCGTCGCAAGCTCCCACAGACGAGCGACATGATCCGAGCTCGCTGTGTGCGTCGACCGGCGCGCGCGCAAACGAAGGTCAGCAACGCTGAGGGGCAGGCAGACGAGCAAGCCAAGAGACGCGCAGACTGACCAGTGACGAGGTAGGCGGAGTCGGCCGAGAAGGCGCAGTCCCACACCCACCGCTGGTGGCCCTCGAGCACGCGTTCGAGGCGAAACTCGAAGCCATCGGTCGACCAGATCTTGATCGTCTTGTCGGCCGAGCACGTCGCGAGGTGCCTTTTGCGCGGAGGGGAATTGCGATGCGGGGTCAGAGAGCGCCCAACATAGGAGGCTTCTACAAGAGGATGAAGGGAGACTCACTTGACATCGGGGCTCAGCAGGACCTTGGTGATGTACTTCGAGTGTGCGGCAAACATGGTGACGGGCTGGAGGTCCGTGTCGGAGCCGGGCTCAAACTTCCACACGTAGACATTGCCCTGTACGACAGCGAAGAAGGAAAATGACGGCCTATGAGCGTCGGAGAGTGGTCGGAGCACAATCGGGCGGAAGAGGGGAGAGGGCGAGCGCAACGCATAGAGAGCAGCAAGAGGGGAGCAGACCAAGCCGCGCACCTTGTTATTGCCCGCGACCAGCATCGACCCATCCGACGCAATCGACACGCTGCGGATGGGCACGTCGGCATCCGGCACCTAGAGCGAGCGCGAGTGCAAGCGATGAAGCAGAGGTCAACGAATCGCGCGCGCCGGGAGTGAGGCATGGAGTGGCGGCCGGCGAAAGGGACGACTCACGAGCTCGTGCGTGCAGCTATTTTCTGCCAGGTCCCAGACCTTGACACTTCCCTCCTGGTCGCAGCTGACTAGCTCGCCCTGATTCGGGTGGATGACCACCTCGTTGACCGCGGCCTTGTGGTCGTAGTTGCGCTGGATGTGGCTCGTCCGCGTGTCCCAGATCTTGAGCGAGTGGTCCTCAGACGAGGTGACGAGCCACTTGGACTCGCAGTGGAACGCGAGCGAGGTGATGTTGGCCGTGTGACCCTCAAACGTTGCTATCTAGTGTTAACAAAGAATGAGGATGAAACGAGCCATCAGTAGGGGCCTTGGGACTGGGCGAGCAAGACGGAAGAACGGACGGGCGTCGCGTTGGCCGGGTTCTGGATGTCGTACAGTCTGGTCATTCGCGCAGAGCATCACCTTCTCTCGTCAGTCTCGCACTACTGGCACATATCGATTTTTCGCATTGACGAGCCGCCCACTGCAGCATGACAGAGCGAGAGAGTGTGCGCACCGAACAAGCGTGTGACCTGCGGCGGCGAGGATCTTCTTGTCGGGCGAGATGGCCAGGCGCGTGATTTGTTTCTGGCCAGGGGGAAAGGGTGGGGGAGGGGGGGTGAGGTTGCCGGAGAGGTTAGCACGGGCCTACGAAGTTCGGGACCCAGTCTACTACAAGAGGGCAGCTCGGCGCGCACGGTGAGCGGTAGAAGGGCGAGGGCAGGAGCGAAGGGACGAACTGAGTCGGCGTTCTGGATCGTCCGGCCGCAGATGCCGCTCCAGGCCTCCCAGAACTTGATCGTGTGGTCATCTGATGCGTAGAAATCTCGTCTGTCAGCTCCAGCAAAAGCGGACAGTATCTTTGAGAAGGAGAGAGAGCGCGAAGGACGGACAGCCGGCGGTTACGAGGACGACCGACAGGTCCTGCTGCTGGACGGGGGCCGGCGGGGGGAGGGGCGTCGGCTGAGGGTGGTTGTGCGGATGGGCAGCTGCCTGGTCCAGCTGATGGTTCTGCTGCTGCTGCTGCTGCTGCTGCTGCTGTTGGTGGTGTGCCTGCTGAGGCGGCAGAGGAGCGGCGGTAGCCATGGTCTCCGGACGCGAGCGATGGTTCGAGTGAGAGGACGGAACGGAGCGAGTAGTAGCGAAGACGGGTCGACGTCGGACGGGAGAGAAGGCAAGACGGATCGCACGTCAACGTCGACCATGACTGTCGCTTCCTCCTCTTGCTCGTCCTCGACCGGCGGCCCCATCGTCGCCTTTCTCGGCCCGCCAGGGACCTACTCGCATCAGGTCCGTCTCGTCTCTTGCCCTCGCTGCCCGGGTGCCGAGTCTGAAGGACGCACCGCCGGTGCTGACCCCTCCTCCCCGCTCCGTTCAGGCCGTATCCGACCACTTTGGCCAGCAGGCGACGTACCGACCATGCAGGACCATCTCTGGTGCGCTCTCCCTTCTCAAGCCTCCTGCTCGCGAGCTCTCCTCACGTATTCGTTCGCAGCGCATGGCTGACCTTCATTCACCCCTTCCTCCGCTCAAGACGTCTTCCATCATCGGCCGTCGGCCGCCCCCGAGTGCGCGCAAGGCTGGCACGTCGCTCTGCCGTTCGAGAACTCGAAAAACGGCATCGTCGTCGAGACGCTCGACCTGCTCCTGAGCGCGGGCAGCAGCAAGGGCAAGGGGAGGGAATGGACGATCGAGCGCGAGCTCAGAGTCGACGTCAGGCATTGCCTGGTCGTCAGGGCTGACTTTGAGGGCGAGCTCGCCGAGCTCGAGTCGGTCAAGAGCCACGAGCAGGTCCGTCGTCGTCCTGACTTGTCCTCTGCACCCGCGAAACGCGTCGGCCCTGACTGACGTCTTTGCTCCCCTGTTCTCTAGGCCCTTGCTCAGTGCCAGACGTTCCTCTCGACCTCGCTTCCCTCAGCCAAGCGCGTGCCGACACCCTCGACGGCCGGCGCCGCCGAGTCGCTCCTCCTACCTGGTGGCGAGCGGAGCGCGGCGATTTGCGCAAGGGCGGTCGTCGACGTTGTTCCGGGCCTCAAGGTCGCGAGGCAGGGCATCGAGGACATGACAGGTGCGTGTTCCATCACTCCTCTGGCCTGGCTTGGGGGCGTCGAAGGGACGAGGGTCGAAGCGACGCACTCATGGCGCTCGACTTGCGAGGGTCTTCCGGAAACGATCTTTGCTCCCTGATTTCGGCTGGACCATCGCGCTGACCAGGCCCGATCTCGCTCGGCGCGGCTGCAGGCAACACGACGCGCTTCCTCCTGCTTCGCCACGCTCCCTCCCCATCTGCTTCCTCTAAGCCCACCTCTTCCTCTCTCCTTCGACCATCTACCCGCCAACTCCACCTCTATTCCTACCTCCCCTCTTCCCCCTCCTACCCTTCCTTCGACCCCCCACGGGATCTCTACTCCCGCGCAACCTCGAGCCAAGCGCCCGTGCTGCGCGCTGTCGATCGGAGGCCGGTAGGGGACGGCCGGTCGGCATATCTTGTGTGCTACGAGACGATCGTTGGTAATCGACTGGAGGACGAGAGCTGGCTCTCGTCGAACAGCGAAGGGGGAGGCGGGTGGGAGGGCGAGAGGGACGAGTGGGAGTGGGTCGGGTCGTGGGCTGAGTATGGGCAGGAGGCCCCGCGCCTCAACGGCAGCAGCAGCAGCAGTGGATCAGCATGAGCATGATTTGTTCCTGGCTCTTCCCTTGCACGCGAATGCGCGCGTCTTCTCGCTGTCGGACGCCTTCAGCCATTCCATGCGATTCAGACTTGATTCAGAGCGACGTTGCGCGTCCGACGTCCGACGACGCCTCCTCGCGCGCGTCATCGTCGGCGTCCGATCCGTTGCGTCGACATCCAGCCTACACCATCTTCAGCTCTCCGAACCCCCCATGCCCCCCTTCCCCCGACTCACTCCTACCATACCCTCCATCCTCCGACGCGCGATGTCCTCCTCAGCACCAACCAAGCAGCTCCCGAAGGTCAACTCGTCGACGGCGCTCGAGAGCAGCCAGGCCAAGTGGCTCGAGCTGCGGAAGCTCGGGTGGACCGACGAGGATGGCAAGGAGGTGCGTTCTTGCCTTTCCCTCGCTATATAAGTCCTGAGTCCGCTCAAGGTCCACATAGCGCTGACAGCTCTTGGCCCTCTGCATGGCTGTTTGCGTTGCCGATCCAGCGAGCTTGGGAGTGTGCCTCGCGCAAGACGCGCTCAAAGGGAGGTGTCGATGGTCGGTCCTCCCTGCCTCCCTAGCCCCTCATCCCGTGCTTCCCCTCCCCTTTCATCGCGCAAGCTTACCTCCCTCGACCTCCTGCTCCTGACAGCCGTCGCCATTTTTGCGATCCTGCACGCGCCAGACCAGCCCAAGAAGACGGTCATCATCGAGCAGTTCCGGCCGCCGATCGGGCAGGTCGTCGTCGAGCTTCCAGCAGGACTGATTGACGAGGGCGAGGAACCTGGGTACGTCTCCCTCAACTCCTTTTGGGTTGACGCTCCGATTCGCGCACACAGGGACAGACCGAGCTGACTGATGTCCATTTGGGGTGTCAGGGAGACTGGGATCCGAGAGCTGAGGGAGGAGACGGGGTACGGCGGGTCGAGTGAGGGCGCCGGCAAGGCGTCCGTCCGAGAGGTGTCGCCCGTCTGCTGCAATGATCCCGGTCCGTCCTTCTCCTCTCTTTCTGCTCTTTTGCGTGCGCGCTAGCCAGCCTCTGACTATTGAGTCTGACCGGGGTTGCGGACGCAGGCATGAGCGACGCCAACATGCAGCTTGTCTCGATCGACGTCCACCTACCCTCTTCGTCGTCGCCCCCTCCAAAGCCCGACCTCGAGGAAGGCGAGCACATCGTCCAGCGAGTCGTTCCCATCGCCGAGCTATACGACGTCCTCAAAGAATATTCCAGCAAGGAGGGCTACACCGTCGACGCTAGACTCTCACATCTCGTGCGTCTTCCCCTCCCCTCCTCGCTCGCACTCTCATCTCGCGTGCGCAGTCGGCCAGAGCTGACATCCCGGTCGGACTTGACGGACAGGCTTACGGCCTGAGCCTGACCAAGTCGCTCAGCCTTTAGCCATCCTGACATTCGGACTCGCAGCGTACGTGTGCCTCGCCTCGCTCATGATCCCTTGAGTTCGCCTTCTGGCCCAGCTGACGACCTTGGGCGCCCTCGCCATCGCAGACCCTTTCCTCCTTGTAGCCTTAGACGAACTCAAGCATCAGATTTGCCGCTCGACTTGTGCCGTAGTTTCGCGAGTAAGTCGACAAAAAGGGTGAGACACGAGGGAGTGAAAGAGGGGGAGAAGGACGTCCAGCGTCGACAGGAAGATGTGAATGTCCAGGAGAGAAAGGAGCTCGTGAGGGAGTGCGGGTAGGAAGAAGTAGCGCAAGATCAATGGGATGGGGCATGAGGGAAAAGCAAAGAGAGGCATAGTTGGGTCGTGACGGTCGTGAGGGATTGTCCTTGTCGAAGTCGTGCCGAGAAGAGAGAAAGAGTATGCGTGTGTGAGAGAGAGAGGGAGGACGGCGGCCCTAGTAGTCGTATTCGAGCGCCGGATTAACGACGACGACACCCTTCTTGCGCCGGCCAAAGCTGAGGCCCTTGAGTGCGGTCGCTAAGCGGCCCCTGCCATTGCCACCGCCTTCGTCCTTCGAGGTATGCGAGACGCCATAGTGACCCGCTGCCGATCCGACGACCGTCTCGCCGCAAACCGTCGTGTCGGTCCAGACTGACATCATCGTGTTAGGCGTGCCAGCACGCATGCGCTCGCGCTCGAGATCCTCGCGCGAGAACGATTGAGGTGGCGGGGTGGGCGAGAAGAGGGATCGCAGGCCCTCGGACAGCGAGCCCGAGGCCTTGTGGTGGCTCTTGCCCGTCGTTGACTTGTGCGTGTTGGCCCGCGAGAGCGACTTGCGCGAGTTGAGTGTGCCAAAGTGCGTCTGGTCGGTCTCGACCCGGTGGACGGGCACGACTTCGGCCGGGCTCGGTGGCGGCGGGGAACGCGGCGTGAGTGGCTCCGACGGATTGAAGGACGACGGGGTCGGCGGCGGCGGGTTTGGCGAGGGAGGTTGAAAGACAGCTGCGACGCTGTGCTGGCGCTGGTGGTGGTGAGTGACGTTGCGACCCGTCAGGACCGGGATCTGGGACGCCGGCGGCGCGACGGCCTGAGGCCGGGACGACGAAGACGGCTCCTTATCCTTGGACAGCGCCGCCCGGATGTTCTTGATGCTCTTGAGACGGAGCAGGGACGACCGGTGCTTGATCGGCGCGTGAGGCTGCTGTTGGCTGACGTGCGTCTCGGGCGGAGGAAACTTGAGGAACGACAAGCGCTCAGTCGGGATCGCCGTCAGGGCCGGGTCCGTCCCGGGGTCGTGCCCTGCCTGGAACATGGCCAGGACTAGCGGGCAGAGCAAAGGAAGGTCAGGTCAGGTCTGGGGGGCATCATGTGAGATTGAAGGGCCAAGGGAGGAAGAAACGCACGCTTTGACCGCGAACGCTTGAGTCGCGTCGACCGCGGCTGCTCGTTATCGCCCTGCCGCAGCGCGTGGTGCACGGGCGGATTGGCAAAGTGGATCGTCTCGAAGGCGCGTGTGGGCACAGCCGGAACGTCCTCGTCCGCCAAACGCTGGCCGCCGGCTGCCCCGACCTTGTGCGCCGGGCTTGACAGCGATCGGCTGGCCGCGGGGGATCCTGAAATGGACTCTGGCACATCAGCCAAGCCGCGGCCGTTTGGCAGGAAGACAGTGATGCCGTTGAGCGTCGTCCGACTGGGGGTGACCTTGTGTGACGGTGAAAGGACATGCGAGGTTCCGCCAGCGACAGAGGGAGGCTGGAGGCCCGGGCCTTTGTGGGGCGTCGACAGGTACGACTCAGACTGTGATGGCTTGTGGGCGCAGAAGGTCGAGACGCCAGCGTCGGCGTCCGAGTTGCGGGCGTGGATCGAGTCGCGCGTCTCCTCGACGAGTCGATCGACATTGCGAACCCACTTGTAGGAGCGACCGAACGGGGGAAGAGGTGGTCAGCCTCACGACACGCTCAGCAAGGACGATGGTCGCACAGACACGCACGAGAGAGATGCGGTCCAGCTTGGTGTCGATTCCGGCGTCCTCAGACGACTGTGCGACGTTGATAGACGGCAGCGAGGCCTCGGCTGCACATCGCAACGACTGGTGTCAGCGTGTCTGGACATCATCTTTCTGTGATGCATGAGAGATCGAGCAAGACTCACAGACACGAGGCGTTAGGGTCTGGAAGCTGGCGCTCGGGCGCAGCGACTGGGAGTCGAAGGTTTGATGCTTGCGGACTTTCTCGGACAGGACTACGGCCGCACGCAGCATAGGGCGGCGCTTCAGCGCCAGCGAGAAGATGGGACGGAAAAGCTCGACGGGACGCACCGTGTTCCTGCGTTTCGCGCATGCCGCTCGGATCGACCACCGACGTGTGACGGGCGTGCGACGACTCGGCCTTGGCGGTCTTGTCCGACGGTACGGGCACACCTGGGGCGGAAAAAAGCAGATCAGCACAGCACACTCGAGGGTCTGTCTGCGAGAGAAAGGCAGGGCGCACGAGAGATGCGCTTGACGCCCAGTACCTCGATTGCCTTTGGACTCGCCGCCTCGAGGCGGGTTTCGTCCTGCTCGCGCTCGACGGCGTGGTGCGCGTTCTCCTTGCCAGCCGCAACCGCGTGCTGCTTGAGGCTGACCTGACGTGCGGATGCGTCGATGAGGATGCGCTCGGGTCGCTTTTTGCTGCGCAGGGCGTCGGCCTTGGCCCTGCGAGGCGGTTTGGGCGAGCCACCGCTCTCGACGAGGGCAGAGACGTTTGAGCGGCTGCTGGTGCGCGAGCTGTTGAGGCCCTCGTCCGGCGACGCTGCGGGGCTGGAGGATGATGGTGGGGTCGGCCGGTGATAGGCAATCTTGGGCGCTGCGGTCGTCGTCAAACGGGAAGCGTTGGAGGCGACCCTCGTCCGGCGAGGGGAGGACGCGACGACGGCCTTGCGCGGCGAGCCGTGGGCTGCAGAAGCGAACGATCGACACCAAACGCGGTCGATCAGCGACATGCAGGCATGCACGTGTGCCGACGCAAGGGAGACAACGGCGACGCACGCTTGACCTTGACGGCCTTGACAGGCCGCAGTCGGTCCCTCGAAGGGCTCGACAGCTTCGAGGTAGTGGCAGTCTGAACGTGCGCCTTCCTCGTCGTCGCGTTGGCCCCCTTGGCAGCGGCAGCCAGCCGCTCACTCGACTTCTCGTACCGCAGGAAGGCAAAGTCTTCCTTGTCCGGCTTGCTGGCGAGGGCGCGGATGGCAGTGTGTGCAACCTTTTTGGGCGGGGAGGCCGTCTTCTTCTCGCGCGGGGCCGTGTCGAGTGAGTGGCCCGACGAATTCGTCGTCGAGTGCGCTGGGAAAGAGCGCGGGGGCGACGAAGGGGGCAGAGCGCGGGTCGACTGCGAGTAAGGGCGAGGTAGGTTGGAGCGTCCTGCAGATAGAGGTGTGCGGGCAGGGCGAGGCGTCAGGCAGGCGAGAGCGCAAGAATTTGAAGGGGTTTGTAAGACGCACGGCGGTCAGGCTGAACAGGCTCCTTGAGCGCGTGGTGCTGGACGGCCTGCGTCGCGGTCAGCCGCATGCTGTCAACCGGGTGCGTCATGCCCTTGAGAAGCTCCTCCGTGCCTGTGACAGTCGCAAAGTCGGTGAAAGTCACAGTCAGCGATTTCGGTCGACAAACATCCTCGCAGAGGGACAGGACGAGACGGACTGGCCGACATCGACCACTTGCCGATCCACGCGCCGACGACCGTCCGCTCGTAGTAAACCTCGAGCTCTTGGGTTGATGAGAATTGCTCCTGCTCCGACTCCTCAAACGGTGTACGGCCCATCAGGATCTCAAAGCAGGTGATCTGCAGAGGTAGCAAAGCAGGAAGGGACAACGTGTTCCGTCAGTCTGATAGCGCAAGCGACGGCAGACTAAGAGACAGTCAGAAAGGGAACGCACGCCGAGCGACCAGACATCCGACGTCCGCTCGTCGTGCTTCTGTCCCCGGGCTCGGGCAGCGCTCAGGTACTCGGGCGTGCCCCACGAGATGGTGCTGATAAAGGGATCAGCGTGCTCGGCCGGGTCCCAGCGCTGTCGAGCGGGTGCACAGAAGATCAAGCGGCAGATCAGTCAGAGGTGGTTCGACGCAGGTCGACGGGGCACGTCTGGAGCCTACCGTGGCAAATCCAAAGTCGACCAGGACGGGCACGTCCGCGGCCGAGAGGAGAACGTTGGCGGGCCTGTTGGACCCAAAGGTTCAGCGCTCGTCAGTGAGCGCAATCCAAGTCTGACGCAACGCAAGACGAAAGACGCACTTGATGTCGTTGTGCGCGACTGAATGCTCGTGCAGGAACCGAACACCGTCGATCAGACCTCGGAAGTATTTCCTCGCCTGGTCCTGCATTGTTTTCACCAGCAGCGAGGGCGCTGTCAGCCTACGGCCGCCTGAGAGCAGTCTTGCGCGAAATGAGACGATGGAGCGAGAGACAGACCTCGGGGACCCCGACCGGCATGAGTCGCTCGCAGAATGGCATTGTTACGAGCGCGTAGCTTGGAGTGATGATGAACGACTCGAAGTCGATGATGCACGGGTGGCGACCAGGGAGGGAGCGAACGACCTTCATCTCGTTCCACCTGCGGGGCGTCGGCGCGTCAGTCGAGGAGCGGCAGAGCAGGAAGGAGGGAAGGACGGACAGGGCGCGGACTCGAGCGGCCGTCGTAGGCGTCTTGGACCGGTGCACGAGCTTGATAGCGATCTGCAAGAGCTGTCGGGCGCCGTCAGAGGGACGCAAGCAAGGTTGAGGCGTGAGGGAGGAGGCGAAAAGAGGACGCACCGCCCCGCGCGAGCCGCGCTTCCGACGGACTTCCCAGACCGAGCCCCAGTTACCGAAGCCTTGAAGGACGGGGGCGCGTAGAAAAGAGCACAGAACGTCAGCCAGAGCCCGCTCTGAAGAGGTTGGGGGGGTTGTGAAAGAGAGGAAGGGAGACTGACCTATTTCGCGGGTGAAGGTGTAAGCCTCGGCGAGCTCGACGTCGGTCAGCGAGAAGACGTCCTCCTCGTCAGCTGCCGTCCTCCGCTGTTTCGGCGTCGGCTTGATTTCATCTTCACGTCGGACCGGGGGCGGGACGACCTTGATCCTCGGCGCTTGCGCCGGTGTTGGCGCTGGTGGTTCGGGGGAGGGCGATCGGGAGGCCGGAGGTCGGTCAGGCGAGCCAGAGGGCAGATGTCGGCGGGACACAGTCTTCTGCAGAGTCTTGCTCGAGGCAGAGGAAGAAGGAGCGGGGGACGTCGGGACAGTCTGCGAGGGCGAGCAGGCGTCGAGCATCGCGGGAAGGGTGGATGTGGCCTCTGGGGCCTGGGGTACGGCAGGGAGGCAGGAGAGGTACGTGTTGTTGATGGTGGAAAGACGGAAGAGCACAGGGCGAGGCGACTTTTTGCCCTGCAGTCGGTTGAGTGACTGCTGCTGCTCCGTCGCATCACCCTTGCGAGAGAGCGCTGAAGGCAGCAGGTAGATTCGCTCAACAGGGGTCAGCTGGAGAGGTCAGTGGCCGTCGACCGTAGGTTGGCAAACACGCGTAGGGCTTGATCTTCATGTCAGGACTTGGCGCCTTTGCTGGCATGACGTTGCTCATTCGTCTCGGAGAGGACGGGGTCAGACGTAGCAGAAGAGCGAGAGAGAGAGCAGGAGATTGCAGAAGAGCGGAGGTGCTGCAGGCGAGCTGCAGCGTCAACTCGTCGAGCTGAGCTGCAGACGACGGCGGGAGCGGGGCTGCGCGCCGGGCCGGCCGCACGCCAGCGATCCTCAACAAGTGTGATCGAAAAGCGATCGAAGCATTGACAGTCACTCGTCAACAAGAACACTCTCAACGGCTCGTTGATGAGCGCCCTCAGCTGCTACCTCCTGGTTGGCTTGCTTCGGAGCAGTGGGAGGCATGGACGTGAACGTCGCTGACCTCTGCGCTCAGTGCTCATCTCTGCGCCCTGCTGACCTCAAACTGCCTCAAAGGTCGAGCATCGCCGTCGCCGCTGGTCGGTCGCCGCCCATCACTCGTCATCGGTCAGGCCGCACGTCCTGCCACGCCAATCGCACCGACTTCCGACCCTCTTTCGGCAGGCATCCTACCGCAAGGCTATGAGATCGCTAGCAGCTGTTGCTGCATATCGGCTTGGTCGCATCATCTGAAGCAGTCTGAAGCAGGTTGCGCAAGGTTGCCCATCAGTCCGCCGGGAGACTCTGCCGTTGAGGGCATCGCAACATCAAAACGTCGCCCCAGCCAGGTATCACTCTCGGAAGGGCCTGATCCTCAGCGATTGCGATCCATCCATCGTCCGCAACAGAAGCACCAGTCCTGCAGCACGTACTCTCGCTCTCCCGTACGTTGGCTGGGCCTGCCATGTCGACGTCGTGCGACGAACGAGAGTCTCGAGAGTTTGCGCCGTCGATCGTACATTTTGCCGACGCCTCTTTCAGCAGCCCGTGGCGTTCACGCGCCGTCACGCGCACGAGGAGGGGGGTGCGATCGGTGTCCGGGGTGGCCGCTCATCCGGAGGGCCGCTGTAGGGCAGCCAGGAACGAGGCTCGGACAAAACAAGGGCGCGAGCCCCTGTCTGGCGGGCGGTCCTCCCGACAGTACCCCATGCGACGCCCTCGCAGCAGCAGCAGAGCAAGCTTCCTCTCTCGCTCAGCGCTCATCCTGCCTGCAAAGAGCTAGCGCTACCCCCTTCCTCAAGACCACAAAGCAATCGCGCTCGACGCGGCCAAGCACGGCCGCTCCCTCCCTCCCGGTCTACGCTCGTCAGCAACTCGTCAGATCGCCGGTCTGTGCCGGAGAGGGCTTGCTTGCCAGCGTCCCACGCCCCCCCCCCCCCCTCTCGTCCACTTTCCGACCACCCCTCTCCTTCGCCTATCCCTGCAAGGACCGCCAGGCGATGTCGTCGGCCAAGAAGCTGCACCGGCGCCGGGCTCATCACCTTCCGAACCTCTTCTGGCGGCTCGACGGCAATCAGCAGCCCGAGCTCAGCGTGCCCAAGTTCACCTTCGATGCCCCGACCCTGTGGCAGGACGTCGGCACATCGTGCGCCCTGCCTTTCTCCCTTCCCCGTCGGCCTCTGCAGTAGGGCCTTTCGAACAGCAGAGAGGCTCGTGGACTGACCGACGCCTGCCCCTCTTCCCTCTGCGTTGACCAGCATTTGGCTCGCGAATGGAACGAACCTCGAAGGTCAGTCCGTCTTGCCCAGGCTGGCCCTTTTGCGCGCGTGTCGCCAACTTCCGCCCTGGTCCAGAGAGCTGATAATGCGCTTCGTGACGTCCCTCCCCTTTGCTTTCCTGTAGACAAGCGGTCAGTCATTGCCAAAGTGGCGCCGGCCCGTACCGCGGCCGGCGTAGTGCTCGAGCGCGAGGTGCACATCCTTGGCCGCCTGTCGGGCTCGCTCGAGGCCGCCGAGCGAGCGATGAGGCTCGTCGACTTGTGCGTCACTACTTCCGCCCTTGCTCGTCCGCCTCTTCTTCCCTTCAGCTTGCCTGCACGTGTCCCTGCTGACCCCTGCTCGTCGGCTGGCACGCTTACAGCTACATCATCCCGCCCGAGCAGGGCGACGTGATGGTCCTCATCCTACAGCACCCTGGCCCCAACTCCCTCCCATCCTTCTATCCCTCGGACTTCGTCTCAGGCTTCTTGTGCCCCTTGACGCAAAGCGCGGGCGACGACGGGCAGAGCGATGACGGCGTAGGCGGCATGGTGCCTCGGGAGCGAAGCGAGGCATCCGTCGGCGTCGGCCCTGGCGAGAGCGATATCGACATCGGGCGGCAGGCGTACGAGGACGAGACAACGCCGATGGGCAGCCCAGCCGAGGAGGTTTCGCCGCCAGATGAGGTCCCCGACCTGACCGAAATTGATTTCCCTAGCTTTCTCGAGTGCGTCTCTGTTCGCTCGAGCGCGCGTCCTCGGCTTGGATCCCCGGCTGACGTCTGGTGTCCGCACCTCTGTCCACTTCATGCAGGTTTGCTATTCAAGCGACGCAGTGCGTCGAGCGGTACGTCCTTGTTTCTCTCTCTGCCTCTCAAAGACTCAGGTGCCCGTTCGCTGACCTTCGCGCCGCCTCCACCTCCCCACTCTCGACCAGCCTGCATGCGCTAGGGACGACCCACGGCGAGATACGACCTAACGCGTTTCATTGGAACGTTGCAACGGGCTCGGTCCGGTTTGCGCACCTCGGCAACCGGTCGGTCTCGATCGACGTGCTCCACAGCGAGAATTGGCGCAAGGAGAGCCGCTTTGTGCGTGAGGCCGTTGCCTATGTCGCGCCTGAGCAGACGGGCATGGTCAATTGGAACATCGACCACCGGACCGACCTCTACTCGCTCGGCGCGACCTTCTTTGCGCTACTGACTGGTCAGGTCCCTTGGGGTGCGTCACTCAGTTTGCCCTCCTCCCTTCCGCGCGTGGCCGCTGATCATTTGCTTACTCTGACGCAGGTCACACGACCGAGGTCCTTCGCGCCATCGTCTCCCGCAAGCCGCGCAAGGTACACGACCTGCGTCCGGACGTGCCGCCAATCCTATCATCCATCATCGACAAGCTTGTCGCCAAGCGGCCCGGCGACCGCTATCTGACGGCGAGCGGTCTTTCGCACGACCTACAGCAGTGCCAGTTCAGTCTGACGGACCGCCGGATCGACCTTTCGAGCGAGCTGCTGCCCAGCTTCTTGCTCGGTACGATGGATCGTTTCTCCGAGTTCCTCCTGCCGTCGACCGTCTACGGCCGCGAGAAGGAGCTCGACGCGATCCGCGCCGTCGTCCACCGCGTCTCGACCATGCACCAGTATCAGCCACGCCGACCGCCACTCGTCTCGCCGTCATCCTCAGTCGTCCCGACGAGCTCGATGATGTCCTTCGGCCAGCAAACGGCGCAGTTCGACACCATCTCGGAAGCCGGCAGCTCGTCGCGAGCCTCCAACGCTGGGTCGATCGCCGGCGACGTGATACCGTCGCCGCTCGAAGACAGCCAGGCGGGCACGTCGAGCACGCGCAGCCTGCGCACGTCGTCCTTCGCAAGCTCGTCCGGCATGCCTGGCCGGCAGTTCGCGCGCAAGGGCGCCCGTGGCGAGCGCGCTGCTGCGACTAGGACGATCATCGTCTCGGGTCCCACTGGCATGGGCAAGTCGGCCCTCGTCGCCGAGTGCCAGAAGGACTTCCGCAAAAGCGGCTACTTCGGCACGGCTACGTTCGAGGGTGCGTAGGATGGCCTCTTCGTCCATGCAGACCTTGCTAGCGTCCTCTGTCGCTGACTTTGCTGCCCCTCGTGGAAATCGAACAGCTGCGCCAAGCGCGCCCTACTCGACCATCCTTGGCGCGCTCTCGGGCGTCTTCCGCCAGCTCATCGACTCGCCGGCCGAGCTCAATCAGTTCTGGCAGGCATCCAAAGCTCGCCTTGGCCCGTGCTTGCGCAACGTCCAGCTGTTGCATAACGCCATCCCGGAGCTCAAGGAGATCTCGGCCCTGTTTGGCGTTCAAATGTGCCCCACCGACGTCGAGGTCCTGGCGACGGCCGAGCAGGCGCGCGCGCGCTTTGTCGCACTCGTCCTTGACGTCTTCGCCGTCCTCGCCCAGCAAAAGATGATCACGATCGCACTCGACGACCTCCACTTTGCCGACGAGCCGTCCCTCGCTCTTCTGCGCTCGCTCGCGTCGGCCAAGCTCCGGCTGCTCATCGTCGTCACCGTCCAGTCCGAGTGCGTCTTTTGCTTAGGTGCTTCCTTGCAGCTAGCTGACTGCTGACTCGCTCGTCAAATCTCTCCATCTCACAACAGGTCTGTGCCTGTTGCCCAGGACATATTTGGCCGAGGGTCTCGGACGACCTACCTCTCGCTCACCGCTCTTGAGCCCGAGGCGGTCAGCTCGCTCGTCTCGGACGTGCTGCATGACACGGTAGCGCGTGTGGCGCCACTTGTCGACGTCCTCTACAAGTGCGATCTCGCCTGCCCTCGTCTCGCGATCTTCGACCTGGAGCGCAGAATTTCGGCTGACGATTTCCACACCGACCGGCAGAAATTCGCATGGCAACGTGCTCCTTGTGCGAGAGCTCCTCGTCTCGATGAAGCGCGCGAACCACATCTTTTTCGACTTCCCGAACAATTTTTGGCGCTTCAACCTCGTCAGTCCCCCTCCTTGGCCTTGTCCCCCGGTTGCAGAGCCCGAGCGGCTCCACGCTGACGAACTTGGCTCATGTTCCCATTTCGGCTTCAGGACACAATCGAGACGCAATTCCTGCCGGCGCTCGCGCGCGAAAACGACGACCAGGCAATGTGCGACGCTGGCTTCCTCCGAGCGCACCTGCTCGAGCTGCCTAAAGAGGTCCGCCGCTTCCTTGGCTGGGCATCCCTCTTCGGATCCACCTTCCGCCAGCAGGACGTGTGCGGTCTGATGGACGCCGAAGATTCAAGCGGCAGCGACGGCTCGTCCGGTGAGGAGGCGGTCGACCTGGCCAAGCTCTCGCGCGCCTCAATGGCCGCGTCGCAAACAGCCATCACCGAGGGGTGGATCACGGCAAAGGGGCGAGGCTTCTACGCTTTCACGCACGAACGCTACCGGCAAGCCGCCCAGACGCTGCTTGCCGACGCGACCGTGGCCGAGCGCGACCAGATGTCGCTCAAGGTCAGCGTGCTCACCAGTCTTCTGACCACGCACCCGTCCCCGCAGCGCATGCTGACAACGCGACTTGCCCCTCCTCCAGATCGCCGACATCCTCCTCGGCTACCCGTCGTCATCTCGCTTCGAAGCCGCCGACCTCCTTCTGAAGTGCGTTGGCCCTCTCCTCTACGCGTCTAACCCTGTCCTGCTTACGTTCCGATGACTGACCGCCTCTTCATTGCAGGTGCGTGGCCTTACTCCTGCGATCGCCGCCCGTCGACCCAGCCTACAGGGAGGCCCTCTACGCGGCCGGCCAGGAGGCTCTGTCGCAAGGCGCGCACGAGACTGCTTACAACTTCCTGCGCGCAAGCGAGGAGCTGTGCGCCGCATCGGGCCTCTGGAAAACGGATCGACTAGCCATGTTTGAGCTGGGCCTGACCCTTGTCGGGTGTGTCCCTTGCTGTCCCTCTATCCCGCCCCGTCGCCGCTTCTGGCCGTCCCGCTGATCTTGACATATTTTGCCTCTCTTCGATGCCGACAGCCTCGAGCTGTACAACCGCCGCTGGGACGCGTCCTCGAATCGCATCGCCGAGCTGTACGAGAAGGCCGACTCACCGTGGCTCAAGGCGCGCGTCATGTTCCAGGACGCACGCCAAAAATGGGTCGAGGACGATCCGGCCGCCCACTTTATCTTGCTGCTTCAAGCGCTCGCCGTCCTCGGGGTCTCGGTCTCCAAGTGCTCTAACGAGGAGCGTGACCTCGCCTACGGTAGCGTCAAAAGCATGCTGTCGCTCCACGGTACGACGGTCGGTGACCTCGCGCCCATCACCGACCGCTGCCTCCTGCTCGCCTCTGAGATCCTCGCCGAGGCGACGGTCGCAGCCTTCTGGGCGCGTGAGGGAGGCGTCGACATCATCGCGTTCAAGCTCGTCGAGCTCGTCCTGGCCAAGGGCATGTCGCCGTTTGCCAGCCTCGGCTTCGTGTGGCTCGGTTTTGCCGCCGGTGCGTCTATCAGCTCTCATGGCCCCCTTCTGACAAGAGCCGTATGCCGAAAGACCCGCTGACGTCGCCCTTACCTTTCCTCCCCTTGTCTTCCCTCAGCGACGACATTCGGCGACCTTGAGTTTGGCGCGCAGATGACACACTATGCCGTCAACCTCGCTCAGCACCCTGTGTCATCGACCGGCGCCAAAGGGCGGACGCTCGTCCTCGCAGCATGCATGGCTCCCTACGCGTCGCCCCTAAAGGAGTCTCGCCTGGCCTTTCAGGCTTCGACCCGCGTGAGTCTTCTTTCCCTCACCCGCCCGAGCTGATCTATCGTCGAGCCTGACGATCGCCTTTCCCCTCGACAGTTCTCGCTCTCGGCCGGCGATCTGACCTTTGCCTGCTTTGGGCGTTTGCACGAGCTCGGTGCCGCTCTGTCCGAGTCTGCTCACCTGGCTGACAGCGTGCAGCTCGCAGACGACGTCTTGTCGGACATCTCGCACTGGCAGCCGGCGACGGCCGTCAACACAATGGCGCTCGGGACGGCCAACTGCATTCGCGCCCTTCACGGCGAGACCGTCAATGTCACGCCGCTCACAGTCATGGGTCAGCAAGTCCCTCTCCTTGAGTCGGTCGTCGCAGCAACGCTAACCCTTCTCCCGATGTCGGCAGACACCGACACCTTCTGTGAGGAGCACGACCTGCCCCCGGCTTCAGCCGCGTCAAAGGTGGCTCTCTGCTGGTACTACGCCTTCAAGGTGCGCTGGCGCATGTCACCTTTCCTTACCCCTTTCGGCATCGAGTTGACCAACTGGTCCTGCGGGCTCTCTCGCTGCAGATAGTCGCGCTTCACGGTCTCGGCTGGACTGAGGAGGCTGCCTCGCTCGGCTTCTACCTGTGGGAGAACCGCGCGTGGTCCGAAGGCCACCAGCACGCTCGCCGCGCTGCCTACATACACTCGCTCGCGCTGCTCGCGCTGCTGCGCCGGAACGACCTCCCTTCGGTCGACCGTGCGCGTTACCTCGCTCAGATCGCTCTCAACCAGGCGTTCGTCGACGAGTGGGTGGCGTTCGCGCCCGAGACCTATGAACACTGGTCACTCTTGGTGCGCCATCCTCACGCTTCACATGTCCATCCCATGGCGAGATCAGCACCAATTGACCTTGGTCCGTGTGCGC
Organism: Cystofilobasidium bisporidii; assembly: GCA_014825535.1. Classification (NCBI taxonomy): domain Eukaryota; kingdom Fungi; phylum Basidiomycota; class Tremellomycetes; order Cystofilobasidiales; family Cystofilobasidiaceae; genus Cystofilobasidium; species Cystofilobasidium bisporidii. Next base: position 93,518 of record MVAK01000030.1, read on the forward strand.
GCAGGTTCGAGCTGAGCTTGCGGCCCTGGATGGCCAAGTCTCTGCTTTCGCTCTGTACGACCAGGCGACGAAGTTGGCCGAGGAAGGCGAGTGGACGAGGTACGTCGCTAGGGCTTTAGTGATGCGTCAAGCTGTATCTTTACTGACCTGTCCTCTTTCTCTCGCGCGCAGCGACCTTGCCTTCTGCCAATTCCAGTCCGGCTCGCACCTCGTCAAGGTCGGTGCCCTCCACCTCGGGACCGATCTTCAGCAGCGCGGGGTCGCGACCCACCAGGCTTGGGGCGCGATCGCCGTTGCCGACGTCCTCTCGCTGTCATTCACGCACACCACCGCGCGCAAGCATGCATACGTCGACTGCGCCGTCCAGACCGAGGTTGGCGTGAACGACGAGCACGCTGCCGACTCGGACGACGACGAAGACAACGGCGGCGACCAGTCGCAGTCAGAGGGCGACCGAGAGTTCAGGCACCTCTCGCCCATCGACGTCCAGACGATCGTTCGCGGCTCGCTCACGATTGGGGCCAGCATCAACCTCCCGTCCACTTTGGAGGCCCTCACTACCCTCGTCGCCAGCAATAGCCAGGCCGAAACGGCCGCCCTCATCATCCGCAACGAGGATGGCCACCACATCATCGCGACGTCCGGCTCGCACCTGGGACCTGTTGTCGTGCACGAATCACCGCCTCTCCTACTTGATGCCGAGGACCCGGCCCTGCTCGCCGTCGTCTCCCACGGTTCGTCGGTCTCGTTTCGCGAGGACCAAAGATCAGAACGCTGACTCTTCAACCTCTGCTCTTTGTTCCTCCACCAGTGATCGCCTCGCATGAGAAGATCCTCCTGTCAGACGCGCTGAGGGACCCTCGCTTTGCCGGCCTGCCGCCCAGCACGCGGTCGGTCGCGTGCCTCCCGATCGCCCTTCGAGGCCGCACCCTTGGCGCCATCTACGTTGCCAGCAGCCGCGTCAACGAGTTCTCGCAGGCCAATATGGACGTGCTCTCGGTCCTTGCCTCCCGTCCGTCCCTTGCCCTCTGTGCTGCACTCTCCGCGCCGCACCGACAAGCGAATACCTCCCCCGCTCCTCCGGCTGATCATTTGCTCTGTGCCTGCTGCCGCCGAATCAACAGAGGGTGTTTCGGCCATTGGAAACGCAATCCTCTATCGCAAACTACAGGCCGTCTCGAAGGCCAACATCAAGGGCATCGCCGCCCAGAGCAAGGCGCTGGCCGAAGCACGCGCCGCGAGGGAGGAGGCGATCAAGGCCTCCAGGATCAAGTCAAACTTCCTGGCAACGATGTCGTGCGTCTTCTTCCTCTCTCCTTCCTCTGTCGCAAGTGACGCTGATGGGCTGCCACTCACCTCGTCCCGCCCAGTCACGAGCTGCGCACTCCGTCCGTCCTTGGCTCTGCATCTGCGTTGTCTACTCTGGATCATCCATCTCTGATACTTTGCTCTGCTCACGTGTGCGCAGTTTCTCGTCCTTCTTCGGCCTACTCGGACTGCTGGCCGAGACGCCTCTCGACCAGGAGCAGCAAGACTTTGTCCAGACCGCGCGGTCGTCCTGCGAGCTCCTCCTCGATGTCTGTCCTGTACTTCCTGCTGTCTGACTCAAATGAAGCCGACGCTGACGCAGGTTATGGCTCTTCCTGCGCGCTGCTCCACCCGCGCCCTTAGATCCTTGACAGCCTATTGGACTATTCGAAGCTGGAGGCCGGCCAACTCAAGCTCTTGCCTTCGTCGGTACAGACCGAAGATGCTGCCGCCGACTGCCTGGAGCTGCTCATCCCGCTTGCTCTCAGCAAAGGCCTCGAGCTATCGTACAAACGTGCGTCGCCTCGACACGCTCTCCCCCGCGATTGTCGACATTGTCACGGCGCGCTGACCTGACCGTGTCCTGGCGCTCGTCAAAACTGCAGTCGAGCCGGACGTCCCCCTCGTCGTCACATCGGACTCGTCGCGTATCCGCCAAATCCTGATGAATCTCCTCGGCAACTCGCTCAAGTTCACGATGAGCGGCTCCGTCTCGCTCGCGGTCTCCCTCTCGCCGCCAGGCGCCCTCGACCTAAAAGCGGACGAGATCGGGCTGCACTGCGAGGTAACCGACACCGGTGCGCCCCTCTCCGTTCCTTTCCGCTTCCAAAATTCTCCGCTCAACTCGTAAGATGCTGACACGACATGCGCGCGCTCTGTCAGGCATCGGCATGACGGTCGAGGAGCAAAAGATCCTCTTCGCGCCCTTCGTACAGATCGACGCAGGGACGACGCGCCAGTTCGGCGGCACCGGCCTTGGCCTCTCCATCTGCTTGCAGCTCGTCAAGCTCTTCGGTGGCAAGATTGGCGTGCGCTCCGAGCCCGCTCAGGGCTCGACCTTCTGGTTCGACATTCCCGCCAAGAGGGACAGCGCACAGGACTCCAAGGTGCGTTTTGGCGATCACTTTCCGCCTGACTTGCTGTCCCACCGCCGCCGCCAGTCTTGTCTGACCCTTCTCTCGCTTTACTCCTCCCTCGCGCAGGCGCAGAAGCAGCTGCGGAAGCTGCAAAAGCAGGTCAACACGCCGAGCCCGCTCGAGGTCCTCATCTTCTCGCCTTCGCCCACTACGACGGCTTACGTCGTCACCGCTTTCTCCGGTTCGCGCGTCACGACCGTCAACACGGTCTCTGGGCTCGTTGACCGCATGCGGGCGGGCGAGCAATTTGGCCTTTTCATCGTCGATTGCCAGTCATCCGATGCCCTCGAGGCCGTCAAGCTACATGCCAACCCGCTCGACCACCCCAACATCCTGCGCCTGCTCGCGCCGTCAATCGAGGCGCTGAAGTCGCGGTCCGAGGTCCTCGACGGTGTCTCGGTCCTCTACCACCCGATCAGGCGTCGGCGCCTGCTCGAGATGGCTCTGCAGCTGGCGTCCAGGCTTAAGCGCACCATGTCGGCAGACGACCGGCTACAGGCGGTGCCAATGTCGCCTGCGCCGGTCAAGACACTCGACCACTTTTCGGCCGAAGAGCGGCAGGTCCTCGCCCAGACGTCTGTGCTGATTGCCGAGGACAACGAGATCTCGGCCCGCCTGCTCGTCAAGACCCTCGAGCGCGTCAAGATCAGAGTGACGGCGACATCGAACGGGTCCGACGCCGTCAACGAGTGGGCCGCCCATCCAGAGGGTCACTTTGCGCTCGCGCTGTTCGACCAGTGCGTAGACTGCTCGCGATCGGCGTGCTCCCCCTCGAGTGATATTTTCGTTGCGGTGCCGACACTCACCCATTCGCTGCCCGTTTGTCGCATCAGCCACATGCCCGGAGCCGGCAACTCTGGCCCAAGCGCTGCTGGTCGCATCCGACTACTTGAGAGCCGCAAGGCCCACACAGTGCGGCTGCCGATTGTCGGCCTCAGCGCCGACGTGCAGCCGACCGCTCGTCAGCTCTGCATCTCATCTGGCATGGACGACTATCTCTCGAAGCCGCGTTCGTCATCTCTATTTGCTTCGTCGCCTGCTAGCATGCACGAGCTGACCGGCGGGAACCCGTCTGCGTTATGACCTCACAGTGCGCCAGCTGGACCTTATTGCCCTCGTTCGCCGCTTCATCGTCCCGCTCGATCCATCCCGCCCGCCGAGCCTATCGTCGACAAATTCGACGATGTCGGTCGTCTCGCAGCGATCAAGCGCCGCCGGCACTCCAGTCAGTGACCTGCCGACGCCGAGCCTGGACGAGCCTCCAACGATGCCCGGCCTCACAACCACGAACTCGTCGCCCGCCGCCCTTACGCACGTCAAGTGACACTGCCCAAGGTCCCTTTGCGCTCAATCACCCTACCTTGCCCGATGCTGCTCTTGTCCGCTTCATCTCGCCGCTCCTCGTCATTGCCTGCTCTTGCTCTCCCTTTCCCTCACGATGATCCACGCCCCGCCCCTTCCAATGAAGATCTCCGCAACGTTTGACCGCCTCCCTGGCCGTCCCGCCTCTCGCACCCGTCGACATCCTGCTCAACCGTTGTCCCTGACGAACGGTACCCCTTCTCCTGCTTCATCTTGTCGGCTCTCTGTATCTCCAGGTGTATCAACTAGCCCTTCCGTTTTGCTTCCAGCACGCGCGTGCGGCCGCAGGGCAGTAGGAGAGGAGAGCTCATGCATGGTGAAGAGGAAAGGAAGACGAGACAAGTCGGCGCGAAGGCGAATCGAGGCAAATGTGGGGGGTGGGACAGAAGGAGACGGCGCAGAAGAGTCATGGCTCATCGCAGGCCCGGCTCGGCCTTGCGATTGCGCCACTGCAGGCTCGAGAGGTGCTTGGTGGGGTCAATCGTTTGGCCCGCTCGCGTCGACCGGCGCTGCTCGACGGCGGCGCTCTGGACTTGGTTCCTGGACTGGATTTCCTGTTGCGGCAGGAGACCAGGGGGGAGGTGTAGAGAGGGCGTCAGCAGACCGCAGATGAGAGAGCAAGATGGGTCAGAAGAACGAGGACGGGGGAACGCACATTCCAGCGCCTCTCAGCGCCGCGGTGGATGTAGTCCCACCAACGTCGAAGCGTGTCGTTGAGCTTGATCTCGCGGTTGCCCTTTGGATTGAGCCACTGCAGGAAGGCAGCGATCTGTGCGACGAGAGAAAGAGAGAGGGTCAGTTTTGCGCGCGCACGCGGGCAAAGAGCAGGGGACGACGCACCTCGGCCGGGTCCTCGTACACGCTCCACTCGCCCTCAGCGAGCATACCCTCCTCGCCCTCCTCCGCCTTGCGGCGCTTGAGAATCTCCTCGTCGCCGACCTCGTTCTTTTTGCCCCAGAAACTGCGCATCTGAGGATCGCCGCCCTGGAGGAAGAGCCGGCCGGTGCCGTACAAGATGGCGCCGCCGGGGCCGATCAGGCTGGCGGAGCCCGTGCCGTCGAACCACCAGACCTTGTTGCCGAATCGGTCGACTCCAAGCGGGCGCGCGCGCGGGAAATTGCTGTGCTTGCGGAAGTCGCGGTGGAGGGCCTCTTCCCGCTTGGCCAAGCGCGCGTCCTCATCCTCGAGTCGACGACGCTCCTGCGACAGCTGCTTGGTCGTCGCCGTCTTGGCCTTGACCTCGGCCCGATGCTCAGCGATGCGCTGCGCGCGCGCGGCCGCCTCAGCCTCCTTTGCCTGCTGCTGCGCCTTGAGCGCCTGCTGGCGGATTGCAAGCGAGCTCATCGGACGAGCCGACGGCCGCGACGAGACTGACGCCGTCTCCGACATATCGTCCATCTCGCTCTCGAGTCGAGACTCGTCGGCCATCTCGGACAGGCCGTCGTCCGCATCCGACTTGGGCGGCGCTCGCGACGCTCCATCCTCGTCCTCGTCACCCGACAGGCCCGACAGCTCGCTGTCGCCGTCGTCGCCGGGCAGCGTCGAGTGCCCGTTAGTCGGCGCTGGCTTGGCCCCGTCGCCATCGACGCTCGCAGCGTCCATTGCGCTGTCGCCGTTGATCGAGCTCGGCGGGTGGGCGCCCGGATTGGCCGGTGCATCGGCCTCGCCCTCGAGCTTTTCCGCGGGCGGGTCGAGCAGGAGGCGGTCCTCGGCACTGTGTGAGAAGGAGACGGCTGCACCGCGTCAGCGATTGGGGCGACGGAGCGGGACGGACTCGGGAGAAAGGAGGTGTGTTACGCACACCTTGCGTCGGTCGCGCTTGACGTCCTGCATCTCCTTGCGGACCTCGGTCAGCTGCGACATGCTGTCCTCCATCGCGTCCCGTGCCACCTTGGTCTGCATCGCGAGCTCGCAAAGGAACGCGATGATCTCGAGCTTGGCCTCTGGCTTGAGCAGGTGGTAGCGCGTTGAGGGCATAGCTGGCCGCGGTCCGCTCTCGCGCACGGGCGAGTCGGTGACAGTCCACGACGGCGTCTCGTCCTCGTCATCCTCATCGTCGGTGAAGAGAAGCTCTGACAGGTACGTCAGGTGCTCGGGGAAGCACTTGGTGTCGGCGCGCTGTTGTCGTCAAGGAGGCGCATCCGTCAGTTGCGAGTTGCGAGTGCGAGGTGGAGGTAAGGCAAGAACGACGCACGTCGACGATGCACCCAACGAGCCAGCTCTCCCATCGACGCCGCGAGTCTTTGACCCGGAGCTCGCCGCCCATCATCCATGTCGCCTTGCGCGCGACCTCTTGCGCCTGCGAGACGACCTGGGACTCAGTCAAACCGTGCGGACCCTCCCACCCACCCTCAGCATCGCCGCCGTCGACGCTACGGCCGTCCATCTCGTCGTCGCCGTCGTCGAGCGGGACGGCCGGCCCAGCCGCCAACGCTGCTCCTTCCGCAGCCGAGGCCTCGTCATCTCCGTCGCTCGCCTTGGCGCGCGATACCCACTTGCGGCCGTAACTGCTGACCGGCCGCGTTGCGATTGGATCGCGCGAGATGAGATTGAGGAGCGTCGCGTGGATCTCGATCGTGAGCGGGTGGACCGGATCGGCCTGGCTGTAGTGCAGGCACGACTCGTAGTCGTCGAGCGTGAACGGCGACAGCACGAGGAGCTTGCTGTCGAGCGCGAAAGCAGCGAGGCAGACGCGTCAATGACTAGCAGAAGAGATGAGTGGGCAGGCTTGGTAAAGAGGGAGACAACGCACCCGAACGAATTGAGGAAGTTCCAGGTCATGACAAACGTCTCAAAGCTGGGGCCGAACGGCAGGTCGCGGTGCGGAATCGGTCGCTGAAGCGGCTTGCCCTCCTTTATCTCCTTGGTCGAGAGCGAGCAAAGGAAATCTGCGGATGAACGAGGATGCAGGCTGATCAGCTTCGAATGCAGTCGTCTTGAGAACGAAAGTGGGTGAAGGACGGACCCTCGGCCGGGTACTTGACGGGCTTCTTACGCTCAGGCGTCGGTGGGCGGCCGGTCTCGGGCATGACGCCGCCGTTCTTGGCTGTCGTGAGAGAGGGGCAAGGGTCGTCAGCAAACGGTCTCTACTGTAAGGATCGCGTCACCAGCAGCAACATTGAGGTCAGAGACGCACCGGCAATGAGCTCCGCCTTTGTGCGGCGCTTGCGCTTCTTGGGCGGCAGCGGGAGTCCGTCCTCGCCGAATTCGACCTTTTCTTCCTTCTCCGTGTCCTCGGCCGCAGTCTGTGCCGGCACCCCCTCCTCGACGACCTTGCGCTTGCGCCGCTTGGACGCCGCCTCCTTGGCCTCGTCGACCTCCTTCTTGAAGGCTTCGCTCATCTCGGTCGGGATATCAAACTTGGCCGCGAGCGCGGGCTTGACGAGCCAGGGCGAGGTCGCCGCCGTCGCGTCGCGGTCGAGGCAGTCGCGCAGGAAGCGCTTGAGAATCGACTTTGAAAAGGCGAGGCGGTCGCGGCTACAGTATCGGAAAGCCGAGGCACAGAATTGTCAGCGGGTGCGTGACACGGAAAAAAGGGAGAGATGTGACGGACCTGAGCTGCTCGGCCTTGACCTCCATCCAGCTCAAGCCCTCACCACCCGTCTCGCCGTTCTTGCCAACAATGCGGCCTTTGCTGTCGACGAGCTGGACCGAGTACGTGTACCGCATCGGGTCGTCCTTCTTGTCGGCGTCTTCCTGGCTCAGGCGAAGGTCGCACCCGATTGCGTGCGGCTCGCGCGGCGACGGTGGGGGCGAAAGCGAGAGCGTAGAATTGGTGCTCGGGCTGCCGGGCTTGACCGGCGACGAGAAGGGCTCGGGCGTCGAGGCCCGTGGCGAGGGCTGATAGGTCCGCGTGATCATGGCATGGTATCTGATGTGCGAAGAGTAGGCAAGAGGAGGCCAAAGGCAGCTCGTCAGCGGTCATGGTCAGGGAAGGACAAGATGCGGCGCGCTTGTGAGCAGGCAGGCGGACGCACTTGTCGCCGTTGATGTCGACAAAGACGCCTGCAGAAAGAAAAGCAGCGAAAGGTGTCAGGTGACTTGCGAGACCAGGGCAAAGAGCACACGAGGATGAAGTCGGATGCGACGCACGCTCGCCGTCAAAGAAGCGGCTGGCGAAGCGGTCGTGGACGACGTCAATGAGCCTGTCCATGCGACCGATGAGCTCTGTCGTGGAGGTCCCAGGGGCATAAACTCCAAAGGTCAGCCACAGCCTTTGCGCGAGGATATGAAGCACCAGTAGACGCAGCAAGGACTGACGAAACTGAACGGCTCGGAGTAGCGGGCCCTTGAGCTTGCCGGGGAAGCGCTCATGCAGCAGGCGCGCCTCGCGAGCTTCGGACTGGAGCGCCTGGAAGTAGTTGAGGTTTGAATGGCCGGTGACCTCGCACTGGAAGGCTGTTGGAAGCAACGCGCGCGCGGAAGGGTGATGACGACGAGTGGACCAATCGCAGACGCGCGCGTGATGGGGGAGGGGTGGCCAAGAGCAAGGCAGGAGGCGGTCAGCTCCCCGGACGCGCGCTCTGAACGTAAGGCAGGAGGAAGTGTGCGAGCAGCCAAAGGAGCAGCATCAGCACGCACTCTTCTGCCTGTAGAAGGCCATGCGGGTCGCGTAGGATCTGCGGGGGGGGGGGGGGGGGGGGGGGGGGTGGGGGGGGGGGGAAGGGGGGGGGGGGGGGGGGTTGGCGAGCGCGTCAGCCGGGAGGCAACAGCCGAGCTCGGGGAGCAAAGACGGCGGGACGCACTCGTAGTCGAGAAAGATCTCGCCCGTCTGATGCAGGTAGTACACGTCCTTGCGCGACGTGACGACCTCCTCCTTCTTGTCGGCAGCGGCGTCGTCGGCAGCGGGCTGCTCGTCCTTGTCGGCGACAGTGCCCGTCTTCTTGGCCCCGCTGCCACCGGCACTCATTGAGGAGGAGGAGGCCGCGTTGGGCTCGCCGCCATCCTCGCCTGCCTGCTGCTGCTGCTGGAAGCTCTGGATCGGCCCCGGCAGCGACTTGAAGACGATCTTCTGGCGCTTGAGGAGAACCATTGGTAGGGGGAGGTGGAACCGAGCGCTGGAGAGAGCGACGGGCGGAAGAGGAAGGAGGGGGCGCGCACGCGCGAGGGGGGAGGGGCGAGAGCTTGTTGGTCCGAGGGGCAGGAAAGAGGGCGCCGAAGGGAGGAGGGAAGGGATGGAGTTTCCGAGGCGCGGGCCGGGCGTCTAGGGCTGAGCTGTCGAGCACGCGTCGAGCTGGGAGGGGGGTGGTGTAGGCGAGGAAAGTGAGGCAAAGGGTGAGAGTGATGGATGGAGAGGTGGCGAGAAAAAAAGGCGGGAGGGAGGGGGGAAAGCGCGAAGGGGCAAAGTGCGAGGAAGAGCGGGGGGGAGGGCAGGGGAATTGGGGGGAGGGGAGCAAGGAGGCGGGCGGGCGACGGGGGCAAGGCCGGATCATTTCTGGCGCCCAGCTTCGAGAGTCTCGCCAGCCCCGACTCCACTCTTCTTGCGCGCTCGTCAAGCGCTGCACGGGTAGGCTGAGTATGCAGATCAGGGCGCTCGTGTTCTCTTAGCCGATCTCTAAGAGCGCATGTATCCTGGGAGGCCAAGAGGAGAGGAGGGCAAGCGGCGCCGTTGACCGGCAGCTCCCAATCGTCGCGCGTCTACCACGCGCGCGCGCGCTCAGCTGCGGCCATGGCTCGCGTCGCGCCCTGAAGCGCCGCTGCTCGTGCATCCGCAGCGGCCAGCAACCTGCAAGTCAGGGCAGGTAGAAGAGGGATTCAGACGAGCTGAGCCCTCATATGAAGAAAGAATATTGGTCAGACTAGGGAGAGGAGGGTACAGTGACCTCCACGCGCGTGACCTTTTGAAAAAAGGATTCATTGTATCAAAGGTCAACGCTCTCAACAAGGCATGAATGGTGTAGTGGTATCACGCAATGTTAGGGTTTCAACAACTCGAATTCATTGAGGTCCTCGGTTCAATCCCGGGTTCGTGCCCGTTCTTTTTACCGTTGTCGTGCCACGTCCCTCCTTGACGCCTCACTTTCCTTTCTTTGCGCCGTGTCACGGAACCTATCCTCATCCACGGCGCGCCATGGCTGACAGGCTGCGTTCTGTCTATCGTCAGGCTGCGCCAGCCTCCCGTGACTGACCGACCAGGGCGCGCTGCCCGAGTCGTCAGACTCATGCCCGCTCTCGACGGCGCTCGCAGTCTCCTCTAAGGGAACCAAGGTCTCGCATCGGCAAGTCTCGAATGATCGCAGGCAAGGGAAACCAAAGTGATAACGTGTGCGACTCGACCGTCGAAGAAGGGGTCAAGGAAGAGAGGGTCGTGATTGTGAACGGACGACGGAAGTGGCGGACATGCGGGCGTGAGGGGTCGTCGTGCTGAAGGGGAGCGATCAGGAGGGTGAGCGAGTCACCCGATCTGGCGGCACCCAGGAGGGGGAGCAGGGAGACCTGTGTTCAGTGTTGGATCCGACTGACATCGTCGCCCGCTCTGTCGCGGTCAAGCGAAGGGGGATGACGGACCTCGATCAAGCGTGCCAGCTTGGGCCAGCGGTTCTGGGCGACGCCTGGCTTGTTGACGTGAGCTTCGGGGAACAAACAAATCTTCTGCACCTTGTGAAAGGTTCGGAGCGCAGCCCGTGGGATGTTTTCTAACTCGTCTGGAGTGAGGCTGTCGAGCGAGAGGCACTTGCCCGAGATGATCCAGGTCTTGGTTCCGAAGTCGTACTTCGAAGTGAAGCCCGCGTCCCCAAAGTGCGCGACGGCGGAGCGCGCCAGGGGCAGGTGTCCGTTGGCGGCGGCCAGAGCGAACACCACGGGAAAGTTGCTGTCGACGTAGCCTGCGAGTGTAGCAACGGCGATGGTCGCTGCCTGGAAAGCCTCGTACTTGTCGGTCAGTCCGATGACCCTGAGGACAAGGGCAAAGACCAAACGATCAGTCCAAGTCCCGCGGACCGAAGTCGACCGACAAGGAAAGGACTGCAGTGAAGACACACCTCTGGATGCTGGCCAGGGCAGGTGCCTCTTCAGCGGCAGGGCGCGGGTGCAGTGCGAACTTGAGGAACGCGCCGATGTCGTCCGCCTTCTCGGTCACCTTGACGAGCGGCAATCCCTCCGGCGTCAGGGGCTGGTACTGGTCGCCCTCGCACTCGAGCATGTCGTCGAAAACTTCGGAAGCGCAACGCAGACGATCTCGTCGAACCCGCGCTTGGACGCCTTCGCAGGAGACGATGGCGAGGTCGCCCTCCGGGTCGTCATACCGCTGGTTAAAGGGCATCTGCGAGGCGAAGCACTCCTTCCCATCAGCACGGCGGCTCGAGCATGCGCACGTGCAACAAAGGGCAGCTTTTGCCAACCTTGGGCGACTTTGTGGGCATGTCGAGTGCGTCTGAGAAAGTGGATGGCGTGCGAGGTGGGGTGACGGTCCGATGTTGGCCTGGACAGCTTGACGGGCTCCTGTCCGAGTTGATGGGTCCTCTTGCGCGGCCCCGCTGGCCCCTGCGAAAGTTCGACGTGACACCGTCTCTCAGCGAGCGACGGAACGACGATCTCACTTTCCATCAGCGGAACAGACATGCGCGCGTGCGCACCTAGCCGCTTGCTCGTCGTGGACCGTCTTTATCTTTATTTGCCCACGCCCCGCCCTTCGCCTTCTTCGCGACCGACCTCTTCACAGTTAGCGAAAAGGGCAGGGGAGTGTCTGAAGGGTGTCATGGGTCGAGCATAATCCGGGATGGTGTAAGACTATCTGTGCCCGAGATGAGAAGAGTTTTGTGTTCGTTGTTCCCCGCTCTACTTGAGGGAGACAGCCTTGAGACCGCCCTTGCCGTCGGCAATCTTCTGCTCGTACCCAGAGAGGGGAGGAAGGCGACATGCGTCAGCCGGCTGAGACGCGCGCAACAAAAAGGACAGAGCAGAGGAAGAGAACGGACGAGGATCTCCGAGACGAGGCCAGTTCCAATCGTCTTTCCGCCCTCGCGAAGCGAGAAGCGGGCTCCGAGCTCCATCGGCGTGTCGTGGACAAGGTCGCAGACCATCTCGACGTTGTCGCCGGGCATGACCATGCGCTCGTGAGCGTCCTCGACGTCCGGCGGGAATGTCAGCTGGCACGTGACGTCGGCCGTGCGGAAGTACATCTGCGGCGAGTACTTCTGGACGAAGGGCGTGTATCGGCCACCCTCCTCCTTGGTCAGGATCTGCAGAAGGGCAGGAGCAGGAGCGCGAGCGTCAGTGAGGCGAAGGAGCCCAAGCCCGAGGACGGGGCAACAAGAACACGCACGTAGATCGAAGCCTTGAACTGCTTGACCGAGTCGATCGAGTTGGGGACGGTGATGACCTGGCCACGCGTCACCTGCTCGCGCTTGATGCCTCGAAGCAGGCAACCCATGTTGTCACCGGCCTCTCCCTGCAGGCAGAAGAGAATGGGAAGGAGGCAGGGTCAGCCTGGGTACCGCAGTCCGAAACATATCGCGAGCAAAGCAAAGTCGCACTCGTTCGAGCTCCTTGTGGAACATCTCGATACCCGTCAGCGTCGTCTTGGTGCGCGTGCCCTGGCCGACAATCTCAATCTCGGCCCCCTTGAGAATGGTACCACGCTCGACACGGCCGGTGACAACGGTTCCTCGACCGGGGATCGAGAAAACGTCTGAGGTGGAAGGCCGATCGTCAGCGGCGTCGGCGGTAGACGGAGACAAAGAGAGACGAGGACGCACCCTCAACGGGAAGCAGGAACGGCTTGTCAAGGTCACGCTCGGGGGCGTCGAGCCACGTGTCGCACGCGTTCATGAGCTCCTCGACCTTGTCCTCGCCAATCTCCTTGTCGCGACCCTCGAGCGCAGCCAGACCCGAGCCCATGATGATGGGAGTGTTCTCGCCGTCGAAGCCGTACTGGGTGAGGAGGTCGCGCATCTCCATGTCGACGAGCTCAAGCATCTCGGGGTCGTCGACCTGGTCAACCTTGTTGACGAAGACGACGAGCTTCTTGAGGCCGACCTGGCGGGTCAGGAGCAGGTGCTCGCGCGTCTGGGGCATCTGGCCGTCGGTGGCGGCGACGACGATGATGGCAGCGTCGAGCTGAGCGGCACCGGTGATCATGTTCTGCGAGCGTTGAGAGTCAAGAGGTCAGTCCTTGCGCTCGCTCAGGGTCTTATGTGGCAGCGCAGACATACCTTGATGTAATCAGCGTGACCGGGGCCTGGTAGCATCGAGAGCGCAGGCAGCGGGCAGGTGGTCGTTAGCTCGACCGACACTCGCGCTAGACACCGGCCAGCCGCCCCCCCTCCGGGGGGAAGGGGGCAGAAGAGGAAGAAATACAAGCGTACGCACAGTCAATGTGCGCGTAGTGGCGCTTCTCCGTCTCGTACTCGACGTGCGCGGTCGAGATGGTGATACCACGGGCCTTCTCCTCAGGCGCCTTGTCGATCTGCGAGTAGTCAACAAACTTGTTCGAGCCAGACTTCTCGGCCAGGTGCTTGGTGATGGCAGCCGTCAGGGTCGTCTTGCCGTGGTCGACGTGCTGTGTGTGCGAGCGAGAGAGGGCAAATGTCAGCTGGGAGAGCCAAGGCGTAGGTGACAGCAGCAGGACACGGAGCAGGTAGACTGACGCCGATCGTGCCGATGTTGAAGTGGGGCTTGTCGCGCGAGAAGACCTCGGCGTAGGCACGACGGGAGACTGAGCAGAGCCCGTACAGATGGTCAATTTCGTGAACGCTCCATCGGCAGACGCACAGATCGACGACGACGCACCAGCAGAGACGGCGGGAACGGCGGCAGCGGCAGCGCCAGCGCGGAGCGATCGGAGCGCGTTGGTCGACGGGCTCGCGAGCGTCGACTGGGGACGGGTCGAGACAGCCGCCGACGGGCGAGCGAGCGAGAGAGCTGTTGGAACGTAAGAACAAGGCCAGGGTCAGCTTCGTAAGGGGACGCGCGAAGGGGGGACGAAGGGAACCGGAAGATCGAGGGGAGGAGGTCGCCACTTTCGGGCTCGAGCTACAGAGCGTCGTCGGCTCTTCCTCTCTGCTCCAACGCCAGCCCTGCCGGGCCTGTCCGCGTGGCTGGACCCCTATGTCGGCCAAAGACAGCGCGACGCTGACTTTGGTGCGCAAGCGAGGCGCTGCGCTCGTGCCGACGGCAGGGAAAAAGTGGCATTGACTGCCCCGCGCCGGCGGTCCGAGCGAGAGCTGGGCTGAAACGAAACCCTCGCGAATCTGGCCTGGCCCCAGCGACCGCAGAGCGAGCAGGAGAGAAAAAAAGGACTGACCTCGGCTAGCGACGGTCTGGCGACCGACGAGCGAGCGGGTGCTGGCGATGAGGGAGCGGGACGACATCTGTGACGGAACGGGAGAGGACTTGTGGGCTGCTGGCGGTCGGGAGGAGGTCGACCCTGCGTGAGCGCGAGAGGTCGTTCGCCCGTCGCTGAGGGAAATTCACACTCCGACCGGCCGCTCATCTACCGCCTGGCTTCGCCCGCACACGCCTGGCCTCGTCCCTCCCTGTCCGTTTCTCCATCCCATCCTTGTCCCGATCCTCTCTTCCCACGCCATGTCGTACGCCCCTCTGCCAGCTTCTTGCTTCGGTGTCTCCGTCTGCTCTTGTCCCGGCTGCTGACGCTCTGCCCCCCGCCCGGCCCTTTCCCTCGGCACCCGCCACGCCCGCCGCGTCCCTCGCATCCCCCCCCCACCTCCCGCACCTCGGCCGCCTACGCGATGCTCGCTGCTGGTGCCGCTGTCGCTGTCACTTGCGCTACACTACGTCGGACATTCTCACCTGCTCGGATTGCTTCCTCCGCCTTCCCTCCTCCGGACACAGCGAGTTCCTCCACACGCCCCGTTCCGAGCTGTCCGAGTCGCAGATCCGCCAGCTCGAGGAGTACGAGGTCTCGCAGGGCCCCTTGTCGGTCCTTCAGCAGTCGGTGCGCAACAACACGCAGGTGCTCGTGTCGCTGCGCAACAACAAGAAGCTGCTCGGCCGTGTCAAGGCCTTTGACCGTCATAGCAACATGGTCTGTCTTCGCTTTGGTGTCTGGCTGCCGATCCGGTCGGGAGCGTGAGCTGACCCACACCTCACTGCCCGGTCACTGCAGGTGCTGGAGAACGTCAAGGAGGTGCGCCCCGATTCCCATTTCTGTATCAGCTCTCTTTCTGACTCCATCTCATCCGCCCCTGCTGCCAGATGTGGACTGAGCTCCCGTCGACAAAGTCGAAGAAGCCGGTCAACAAGGACCGCTTCATCTCGAAGATGTTCCTCCGGTTCGTCCGCGCCCCGTAGCTTGCGTGATCGTGCTCTACCTCAAAGGCTGATCAGCTCGTCTCGCGTGCTCCCTTCCCTCCTCTCAGTGGTGACTCTGTCGTCCTGGGTGCGTCAGGCTGCCTTCTCTCTTTCATGCCGCGGGGCGCGAGCTGACCGCTCTTCTCCCCGACCCTACCGACATGCCAGTCCTCCGAAACACGACATAGATGTGTTAGTGACGACGTTGCTTCCAGGGTGCAGGTGGATGGACGGAGTCATCGGCCTGAAGGGGAGGTCTTCAGCAGCCAGCAGCGGAAGGGTGAGGCTGGGAGAGGGCGGTGGCAGCGCGCGCCCCTCTTGGCCCGTAGCGCGTGCGGCTTCTCGGGGTTCCCTCCTCTGTCTCGATAATCATGCAAAAAGAGGCATCGCGCCCCTTGTTCCTTTGTACACTCTCCTCGTCTGCGTCTCTCGCAAACAGGACAGTTTCTGCTTTGCTTTGTCGCGAGGCCGCTGCGGAAAAGGGTCAGCGCGTGGGCGCGCGTGGTTCGATTGTTGCCTGCGCCCCCGGCCTGACCGTCACCATCTCCCCTTCCCTTCCTTCCTTTCTTCCCGCCTTGAGCACCACACGACAGCCCGCCGAAGGAGGTCCATGTCCTGACAAGCCTCTCCTTTACATTCCGCTCCTCGTATGGCTCGCTCCTCGTCTTCATCGTCCTTGGCCTCACCCCTCCCGCCGCCAAAGAGCTCGTCAGGGGCCAAGCCGGCGACGGCCCGTTCCTCCTCGGCCTCCAACCGGCCGACCGCCTTCTCTCCTGCCTTCACGACCTCGGCAGCCGGTCCTTCGGCGTCGGCTGTAGACGACGCCCGCAGCCGTGGTCACTCGGGCGCTTGGAAGCTCCCCTCATTCGAGTTCGCTCGGTCGACGCCGTCGACCGGCGGGGGCGCAGGGGACAGAGGGGGCGAGCTCGGCTTTGGTCTATGGCTCGCGACTCACCATGGCGTCGAGTCGCCCGAGCCGACAGCGCCAGTGATGCCGCAGGAGGCTGCAACCGTCGACAAGCCCTCCCGTCAGCGCGAGTCGAGCGACGCTGTTCGTCCCGGCGGCGGCGGGGAAGCGGACGACGTACGACGCTCGGCCAGCGGTGAGGAAGGGGCGTCAGCTGTTGGCCGCCCGCCCGTGCGACAGCCGTCGACGTCCAAGCGGCTTCATAAGTCCAGAGGGGCCGACAAAGCTATCCCCGCTGCTACTATCGCCCCAGCTCCTGCGCCTCCAGCGATGTCGACTGCGACGGACCGGCTCGGCTCGCTGAAGCAGGGTTCGTCGTCCTCGGCCCCTCGGCGCCAGCCGTCGCTCCCATCATCACACCCGTCGTCGAAGGCGCCAGGAAAGGAGATGCGTCGGCCGTCGCTCTTCTCCCTTCGCTCGAGCGCCTCTTCGTCCCCCAATACGTCTCATGCCGTCCCTCTGCCTCTACCACCACCGCCGCCAGCAGCGCCGCCGCTCCCGGCAGTTCCGCCCATCTCGGCCTTCGCAAAGCTGCGCGACTCGGTCTTCGCCGCCGTGCTCCCCTCGTCGTCGTCGGCATCGTCATCCTCTGCAGCAGCGCCAAGCTCCCGCTCAACACCCACAGCAGCAGCGACCTCGTCTAGGGACCGGATCATTTCGTCCTCGTCAACCATCCAGGGTCCTCGCGCAGGCGGCGGCGATACGCCAGAGATTGTCCAGACGCCGCCGCCGCTCGATGACAACGATGGCAACGACGACGTCTTTGCGTCCGACTACTCCTACTTCTCGGCCACACCAGCTGCCGGGCGATCTGCTCTGGGTGGAGGCCGACGTACCGGCTCGGGCTCGTCGACGAGCTTGCTCTCGGCCGGCTCTGTCTCCGACTCGCTCGCGCCTGTCGGCGAGCGCAGGAGCATTCACTCGACGAGCCCACAGCGGCCCGTCTCGTCGAGTTCGCTGCTCGACTTGCCGACGCCGATGGCTGCTGGACCGTCGTCGACCGTCACAAGCATGGGCCGGAAGCTCCGTCCGCGGTCCTCGACAGACCCACCGACGCCCGACATGCGCCATCTTGCGCCCGGTGCAGGTGTCGGCGGCGGCAGCAGCAGCGGCAATAGCGCTGGACGATCTCCTCGCCGGCGCGAAAGCGCAAGCACAGGATCGCCGAGCAGGACCCGCCCCTTGTCCATCCGTCGGCTCTCATCCTCGCTCTTCCATGGCTCGACCTCGTCCTCAGCGTCGTCCGTCTCAACGGCTGGCGGGGCCGGCGGAGGAGGCTCTGTCACTCAGCCCGACTTTGGCGCGCTGTTTGGCGCGAGCCCTGGCTCAAAGTCGCCGTCCAAGTTGTTCGGCATGTCGCGCGGCCTCGCAACTCCGCCCATCGTCGAGGACCACGTCGCCAACCCGGCCTCGTCCTCGTCGCTCTTTGCGCTGCATCCGGGCAACCCGTCGCGCCAGTCGTCCTCCTCATCGCTTGCGCTTGCGCCATCGGATCCGCGGCCGATCCTCCGGCGCGGATCGTCCGCAGGCAGCGGCCGGCGCAACTCCCTCGCTTCGTCCACAGGCTCATGGACGGGTTCGCGGGCAGGCTCGAGCCAGCAGGCGATCAGTGGGGGAGGCGGCGCGATGCGCAGGGGCAGCGACGACGTGCGCAAGTGGGAGGCCGACGTGCCCAGGCGCGAGGCCGAGGAGGGCGTCGACGAGTGGCTCAGCCGCCTGCGCGAGGTCGTGCCCCGGAGCGAGATCGCGACGATTCTCGCGTCAAAGTGCGTTTCCCGTCTATCGCCCGCTTCTCTCGTGCCTGAGGTCCAGACAGCTGACACCGCCCTTCGGCTTTTTGCATATCCTTCTTGATGCAACAGCGGCGATGAGTTTCACGTCTCGGCGCTGAGAACGTACATGCTGTCGTTCGACTTGTCGTTGCTACCGCTTGACATTGCGCTCCGCAAGCTGCTCATGGAGGTCTCGCTCCCGCGCGAGACCCAGCAGATCGACCGCGTGATGGAGGCGTTCGCGCAGCAGTACGTGACCTCCAACCCGGGACTCTTCATCTCCGAGGGTGCGTTTCTCTCCTCTCGCTTTCCCGTGTCATCGTGAGGAGCGCTCACTTGAAAAGGTGCTCGACAGACCATCCGTACATCCTCGCTTTTTCCCTCATCATGCTCCACACCGACGCCTTCAACCGGAGCAACAAGAACAAGATGACCAAAGCCGACTACATCAAGAACACGCGGCTCGACGGCGTCAATCTCTTGGTGCTCGACGTGCGTGGCCTGTCATTTGAGCGTGCATATTTGACGAGCAGATCTGACGCTGTCTCCTCGTTGCATCTCCTTCCCAGACGTTTTTCGACAACATCACGTTCACGCCGTTCGTGTTCATCGAGGACGAGCTCGACGTGAACGGCTCGCGCTCGCTGGCACCCGAGGCGTCGCCGTCCAACCTCGCAACGTCCAGCCCGTTTGGCGCCTTCTCGACAACGCCGACGACAACGTCCTTCTTGTCGGCCGCCAAGCCGTCGTCATCCAACAAGATCGACGTCTACTACCTCATTTCGACGAGCCAGATTCATACGCTCCGGTGCGCCGACGTCGCGCTCCAAATCCCGCGCAAGACGCCGTTTGGCTATCACGGCCCGCGCGGCTTCTTTGACACGGGGGAGCTACACGCCAGCTTTGCCGAGGCAGATATGATTGAGGTCGGCGAGCAGGCAGGCGATGGCGGCGCTCGGCGCGGCAGCGGGTCGTCCGCGCGGACCGAGGGCAAAGCCCACTCGCTCAAGCTGACCAAATACGGCGTCCTGAGCCGCAAGGGTGCGCCTTCCTTATCCGTCTCTGCCCCCCGCGATGCGACAATGCACCCGATGGCTGAAGTTTCTCGCCTTTGGTGCCTGCTGTCGTGCCGAGTAGAGGAGACGAGCGACGGAGGCAAGAAGTCAACAAATCGCAAGTGGAAGGAGTGGTCCGTCATCCTGACGGGCTCGCAGCTCCTGTTCTTCAAGGACACGACGTGGGCACTCGTGCTGCGCAATCAGGCCGACGAGCACGGCGGCCGCAAGACACCCGGCGCCGGTGGCAAGCTACTCCTGCCAAAGATGACTTCATTCAGGCCAGACGAGATTCTCAGTGTCAAGGACTGCATCGCCATCACTGACACGACGTACAGCAAGGTCTGTTCTCTCTCCCCACGTGTCAACATGAAATCGGCCGCTGACCGCCTCCGACGTTCATCTCTCGCCCAGTACGCCAATGCGTTCCGCTTCGTCATGCCCCACGGCCGGCAGTACATCCTCCAGGCGAGCGACGAAGACGAGCTTGGTGAGTGGATGTCGCGCATCAACTACGCAGCTGCATTCAAGACTGCCTCGGTCCGCATGCGCGGCATGGGCATGACGGGCGGTCAGGCACAGCTCGCAGGCGCCGCGGCAGCGGCGTCGCACGCCAAGGCCCTCAAATCGGAGAGCAAAGGCGGCAGCAACGGCGCGTCGTCGGTCCGCACGATCGATTCGGCGTTTTACAGCGCGACGCAGAGTGCGTTCTGCGCTTACTTCACCTATTCAGACGTCGCAAAGGAAGCGCTGACTGACCGTCCACAGATCGCGAGCCCGGGCGACCGCGCGCATCCACATCGACGCTCGACACGTTCCCGGCCAACTATTCGGTCAGCAGCGGCGGCTCGCAGCTGGCACCACCGAGCCCCAAGCCGGGCTTCACCTCGCGCCTGCGGTCGTCGTCCAAGCCTCCCGAGATTGCGCTCGAGTCGCCCATCGGTCCGTCGGTCGACGGCGGCGAGCAGCTCGAATCAGCCTTCATCGAGGTCAAGGCCGAGCTCGCTGCCGGGCGCGGAGGCGTTCCTCGGCTAGCGTCGTCGGTCGGTCCGGCTGGCGCTGACCAAGATCGCCAACGTGGGCCGCGCGCGCGAGCCGTCAGCGTCGGCACGCCTCCGACCTCGGCCAGGGCCTCGTTCGAGAAGATCCACGGCGGGCTGGGCGTCGAGCTGGCCGAGTTTGGGACGAGCGCGGCAAGGTCTAACCATGCATCCCGGGCCGAGGCGATTCAGCTCAAGGTGGACCAGCTCAAGGATCGTATCCGATCGACCGAGCAGCAGCTCGATGCCGAGCTTCGCACGACGCGTAACCTCGCCATTCTCGCCCCATTCCGCAAGACGACGCGCGAGCGAATCGCTGTCGCTGTTCCGGCTCTGGCCAAGAAGATCCGGACGCTTCGGCTCGAGCTCGCGCGGTTCCGCTGCTACGACGAGATCCTTGAGAAGGACCTGCGCATCGAGGAGGACGAATGGAAGCTCGTCAAGCACATGTGCGTCCGCCGTCCTTCCCTCACCAGTTCGTTGTTGTTCGTAAATCCGGCCTTGTTGGCTGACCGTCGGCCTTTGCTGCTGCTGCGTGCGACTCCAATAGCGCCCACCAGGCTGCCAGGTCGTCGCTTTCCAACCAGCGTGCGACCCTTGCGACGCCTCGCAAGCCAAGCCTACCAACTTCGGCCCACCTGACCATCCCGGACCTCGAAATCTCGATGCACACCGGCACCACCCCACCGGCACAGCACGCTGCCAACGGCCGCATGCCGGTCCCGCCTCAATCGGACCCGACGACGCCTCCACCAAAGAACGGTCGCGGCGCGCGCCGAACGAGCTCAGTCGTGAGCGACAGCGCGTCCTTTCACTCGGCCGTCGACGAGTTCCACACGACGGTATTTGACGACCTGTCAGGCTTTGAGGATGACGACCAGGCCGGCGGACGCGAGTCAACGGTGGACGAGGACTTGGTCCCGCCATCCTGGCCCGCGCCACTCCTCGACTCTGGTCCGCCAACCCCGCCGGCCTCTCGAATCCTGCTGTCGTCTGACCCACGGCCCCTCCACCCTGACGTGCCATCCGCGTCGGCCGAGGACGAGCCGGCCGAGGCGTGGTCACAGACTCGCGCGGGCAAGCGCGTCTCGCTTGCCGAGGTCCCGACCGAGACGGTCCGCCGCATCAGCCTCCAGCTCAAGCGCAACTCGGTCGAGGACATCCGACGACGGGCGGCGCGCGAGAGCCGGACGGCCGTCGGCAGGTCGGGCCTCGGGCCAGGCGCGGCGAGGCTGGACCCGGCGGTTACTGCTAGTCGACGCCCGTCAGCCGGCGGCGATGACGACGACGATGACAGAGAGGCTGACCTGGCGTCGCTGCTCACGGTCGACACGGTCACACCTGTTGTCGCCAACCACTCGGGCGACATGTTCGAGCCAGATCGCATCGCCCCTCTCCCCTCCGCACCCCAGTAGGGCGGGGGCCGTCCCACTCAACCTCGGGAACCGTCTCTCCGACCGAAACCCTGTTCCATCATCGTTGTATGAAATTGCTCCCCATGATTGTAGAGGAGCCAGGCGATGCATCCTTTGCAAGCGTGCGACACGAGTTCTGTTCGTCGCGCGGGCGCACGTCCCCCTTGAGAATCGGAGTCTGAAATCTGGCTCAGCCTGCGTCCTCCGTCTTTTTCCCGCCTCGAGCCGTCCGTCGCCTCTCCATCTTTCCCCCCTTCTTTCTCCTCGCCGCCGTCGCCACCCAAATCCATCCGACAGACGCACGGCTACACACCATGTCGCTCTTGCGGTCGATCGTCCGATCGTCGTCTAAGCCTTCGGCTATCTCGTGGGCGGTCGCGGGCCCTTCCTCGTCCTCGTCGGCCTGCGTCTGCTCGCTCCAGTCTGCCCGTGCGTCCCCCTCTTTCTTTCCTCCCTCCTGCCCTCGCTGCCCGTCTTTCCGCCGGGCGACTTGGTCGATCCAGAGCTGACCAGCTCGCCTGTCATCCCTACTGCCTTTCCGCCTGCAGACAAGCGCTCCTTCCATGCCTCGTCCGCCCGATCCGAATCGCAGTACAAGAAGAACAAGCGCATGAACGAGAAGGCGCGAGACGAGAGCGCCGAGCGCAAGAAGCGCGAATGGTATGCAGAGCAGCCGGACCCGTATCTCGGTATCAAGCTCGACGTCAGTCTTCATTCTTCTCTTTCGTTCGCCCGTATGCGAGGCTTGACGCTGACCTTTCTCCGCTATCTCTTTGGTCTCCCGCTGTAGTGGGACGAGAGCGGCTTCCCTCTGCACGAAAAGGCATGGCGGCAGACGAAGCTGTCGTCACTCATCCTTGACCCGCAGACGCTGTGGAACACAGGGCCCAACACGCCCAAGCAGATCTTCTCAACGCTCGCCAACCCGAATCGGGACGGGCCCGAGCAGCTCGAGGTCGCGCGCGAGGAGGCCGAGGTGCTCGGCGAGGAGGCGGCGGGCGAGCTGCGGGACAAGCTCGAGGACCCGGCGGCGAGCACACCCGCCCTCGACGCCAACTCGACTGACGTTGCGACGACCGAGGATGACTTGTCGATCGCCGCCGACGGCGAGACGGCCTCGCAGCAGATTGCGCCCCCGCGCATCGACGACTTCCCGATCCCGCGATACCTCGCCCTGCAGCTGCCGGCGGCCGACCGCGAGTTCCTGTTTCGCACGCTGCCCAAGACGGCCGCGGCGGCTTCGGTACCGCTCATGCCGACCGTCAACCTTAAGCCGGAGGACCAGGCTCGCCGAGCGGCTACGATCGCTGCGGCCGAGGCCAAGGAGACGCCCCGTCTCGAAGCGATGGCCCGTATCCTCAGCTTGCGCAACGCGAGCGCCCGCCAGATCAGGCGCGAGAGCGTCCCCGCCATCATCGAGGCCTTCGGCGCCCCCGAGGTCCGCTCTTTCATGAGTGCCACACCCAAGAAGCGTCTCGGCCCCGACACTGGCTCGATGGAGGTGCAGAGTGCGTCCCTCATTTCCCCCTGGGCTTGCATCTTGTCCCGCCCTGGCCCTGGCAAAGGGAAGATTCTTCTTGTCGCTGACCGTCCCACACTCTCTTCCCTGTCCAGTCGCCCTTTTGACGATGAAGATCCGCGCGATGCGGGCCCACCTCGTGCCCCACATGCAAGATCACGCCAACGCCCGCAAGATCAAGATCTTTGCCCACCGCCGCAAGCGCTGCTTCGAGTACCTCAAGAGGATCGACCCCGTCCGCTACCGCCAGTGCCTGATGGAGACGGGCATCGACAAGCGCGCAGTCGAAGGCGAGCTCGTCATCCACCGATGGTGGTGCGTCCTCTCGTCTTTTAATCTTGCTCTGGCCTGCTCCCTGCGCGCTTGGTTCCAGACCGCACATCCACCACATTCGACCATACCCAACGGCGGTCGCTCACTCCCTCGCGGGCGCATGTCCAACGGGGGGCCCTCGCCTTCTCGACATGATGAACAACCAAAAACTACCACAAACTGATTTAATGAAGCTGAGCCTCCTCCGGGGGGCGTTGACGCCAAGTTTTATTCGACGTCTGATCTCCCGCTCTCGCACGCCTCTCCTTTCGCCTCCCCTTGCCCGGTTTCGCCCGTTGCTCAGAGCTGACTCCTTCATCTCCCCTTCTCGATACCGGCGACCTACAGGCGCCAGATCCCCAACAAGCTCGCCAAGAAAACCAAGGAGCGCGTCAAGTACGTCGGTCGCGTCGGCCACCACGGCCCCATCTCAAAGCTCAAGCGGCGCGTCATGCACCCCAAGCGGATGGGTGGTCAGGCCATGGAGGCTCACCACTAGCTTTGCCGTCTGTGATGCATCCTGTCTACGAGAGAACAAGTGCGCAGAGGAAAGGATTGAGCAGCGCCGGGCCTGCGAAGACGTGGCAGCAAGTCGCGCCGCCCCTTGTCAGACTGCCTGCTCCGTCACTGTGCTCGCATTCTTGCAAGCCTCTTGCCAACGCTAGTGCCTGCCGTGAGAGTCGCCCTCCCGAGTGCGGTACCGTGCTGCTGCAAATGAGCGACACGGGGCTACTCAGACGCGGACGCGTCGAGGCGGCGAGGGAAAAGTGCCCCTGCCTTGCTGCCTGCGACGCCCATCTTCGACCCAACCTTCCTACTACCACCCGTCATCGGCTCTCTTGTGACCAGGCAGGCTCCAAGCAAGCACCAGCTCCTTCTCGCGGACCATGAGTGGTGCGTCCCGCTTGCTGGACGTAGCTGCTTCTCCGGCAGCGAGCCAACGACGGCTGGAGCTGACCCGTCTCGTCTCCCCTACCCGCGCGCGCGTCGCCTCCGCCCTCGCGCCGCCGCATGATGTCCCCCCCCCTCTCTCGTCCCTTGCTGTCGCCGCTGCTTCAGACCCCTACAACACGAACGGCGGCGGCTTCATGACTGGCGGAGGCTCCCAGTCGTCCCAGGGTGGTCAAAAGAAGCGCAACGACACGCTCCGGCCTGTGACGATCAAGCAGCTCAACGAGGCGTCGCACCCGCACCCGGACGCCGATTTCCTCATCGACGACGTCGACGTCGGACAGGTACGTGCTCCGACTTACCAGCTTGCTGCCAGGTGTGGTAGGGAGGAACTGGCTGGGCCTTTGGCTCAGCTTTGTGAGGCAGCCCTGAGCTCGAGCTACCCCCCTCCCCCCCTTTCCGGCGTCCGCGCGAAGAGGCTCGCCACGTCCTTACTTCGGGCCGCACACTGACCTGACACCGTCGCGCTTTACGCCAGATCACGCTCGTTGGTGTCGTTCGCAACATCGCGACCCAGGCAACTAACGTCTCGATTTCGCTCGAGGACGGCACCGCCTCGTGCGACCTCAAATTCTGGATGAGCGACGAGGGCGAGGACGACCCCCGGCTGCAGGGCGTGGTGTGCGTGCACCTCCCGTCCCTTCTGCTCTGCTCCTTTGGAAAGGGACCATCGAGCGCCGGCTGACGCTCTCGCTCGAGGACGCTGTAGCCAGGACGTCTACATTCGCGTCATCGGCACGATCAAGGAATTTGGCAACCGCCGGCACCTGGCGGCGACCCAGGTCCGACCGATAACCGACCACAACGAGGTCTTCTTCCACCTGCTTGAGTCGCAATACGTGCACCTGGTGATGCGCAGAGGCAAGCCTGTGCGTACCCCCCACCCTCGTCTGTCTGCAGTCTCTTGTTCGCAACGCGTGCGCGTCAGCTGACGCTCAGGTTCAACGTCCCCCCTACCGCAGATGGACAACTCGAGCGTCGCGCTCGGCGGCGGCGTCGCTGGCGGCAACGCGGGCGACTACAGCGCTGGTGTTGGTGGCGGAGGTGGAGGTGGTGGCCAGTACAGTGACCTCGTTCCGTATGTTCCCGTCGCTCCCAGTTTCTTCGTGCGTTAGCCCGTGCGCGGCCGGATTGGCTGACCCTCTGCTTCTCACTCCTCTCCCCCTCGTCGACGGATACAGCCTGCAGCGCACGATCATGCAGTACGTGTCGAACAACCCGCCCGAAGAGGGCCTGCACGTCGGTCAAATCGCGACCAAGGTTACGGGCTACAATCAGAATGCCATCCTGTGCGTATCTCTCTCTGCCTCGTCCTCCATATCGAGGCCGTGTGCTGACCTATTCTGATTGCTTCCAGGGAGGGCATCGAGGAGCTCATCTCGGATGGCCACCTTTACACGACGATCGACGACGAGCACGTTCTGCCGACCTCGTAGGAGCTGCTCGTCCACCGCCTCTCCGTCCCTTCCGTTCGCGATCCATGTCTTCTCAGATGCAGCCTTGTCCTTTATACAGGCGGACGACGCAGGTCGGTCCAGGGCGAATCTCTCCACCTCCCTACCTCTCAACTCGCGAAGTGCAGCCTTGTGAAGTGCAGCCTCGTGTGCCATGTGCGCGCGCAGTCGCAGAGTGCCCCTGTTGGGCGACGAGGCTCGAGCGCCCCAGCATAAAAGCCGTGCGAGCGCCCCTCTTTCCTCCTGTCCCTCAACTACCATGTCGTCCTCTCCCACCAACGTCCCGACCGTCGAGGCCTTCGTGTTTACGCCCATCAGTGGCGCCCAATCCGTGCGTTGGCTCGTCTGGTCCCACCTTGCGCATGCCTGTGACGCCGCTGATGCTTCCGCCTTCGACGCGCTCCCTCTGCGCTCGGCGCTTGTCCCTGCCAGATGCCGTTCAACGAGATTTTCGACGACCCAAAGGGTGACCTCGCCGTCGTCTCGTCCGACAGATTTCAGGCCAGGGTTTTGCGCGGCCGTCTGCGCTTCGCGTCCGAGGTCTTCTTTGACCTGCTCGAGCGTCACGACGGCCAGGTCCAGACGGTCGAGGGCCTGCCAATGGTCAAGCTCTCCGAGTCGGCCAACGACGTCGGCATGCTCCTCAAGTTCGCACTGCACCCCCGTCCATCCGACTGCGAGTCCCTGGGCTTTGAGCGGCTTAAACGGTGCGTACGTCGACCGAGAATCGCTCTGGAGTGGCGCGCGCCAGACAGACGTTGACCGATCTCTTTGCTCATATGGCTGCGGTCAGACTGCTCGACCTGACCGACAAGTACGCGACACCTCAGGCCGCCACGGTCGCCACGCTGCTGCTGGGCCGACACCTGCCCACCGAGGCGCCGACGGTGTTTGCATTGGCGGTCTTAAACGACCTGCCCTCGCTAGCGAGGAAGGCACTGGCCGATTTCGGCCCCCGACCGCAGCCCCAGCAATTATCGCTCGACTCGCCGGCCAAGCCGTCTGCGCGACCGCGCTCTCTGACAGAGGTTCCGGCGTACCTGTTTGACAGACTTCCTGCGTCGGCCATCCGCAGCTTCCTCGCCCTTCAGGAAAAGGTGCTGCACCCCGAATCCGGCAAAGTCTGCGCATGGACAAACGTCGCAGACGAGTTTACGGTGCGTGTGCATGGTCCTCCCCTCGCCCCATACCTCTTGAACCCAAGTTGACGACGCCCCACTTCGTGCTGTATCGACCTGCTCAGATGGACTCGGTCCAGCAACGTTCGAAGGACATTGTGCCGTGGGTCCCGTCTCTGCTGGCGCTCCTTCACCGCTCGCGCAGCCATGGGCGAGACCCTAACCACCCTCCCTCCTTCCCCTCGTTTTCCCGCTCAGCGTCAATCACCGCATCATGAGCTTCGTGCTGGCCCAGCCTCCGCACCCGATCGGTGTCACTGTTGACCTCATCGCCGAAAGCGTCCCGGGATACGACCACGGCACCGTCCGGTCCGTCCAGTCTCGATAGATCTGCGTTGCTTCCGCGAGGTATCGAGACGCTGACGTCGGGTGCCCCCTCCGCCGCCTTCGGCAGGACGGGAGTTTCCCAACTCGTTGATGTCGGTCACCTAGCATGGGGCGACTCTGTGGTTCGCACGCATGTCGTTCTGCCCTTCTAGTCGGCAGCACTGCACTTGACGTCGAAGTCGTGCCGCGCAGCCGGACCCACCCTCGCGCCTCCGGCCTGCTCTCAGGTCCTCGACCGACGACTTGAACCCATGTCCTCTGCCATATCGCTGTCTGCCTCGCACAAGATTCTGTCGGGTACCACTGTGGCCGCGAGCGCATAGTGGGTCAGTCAAGTGAACGTCAGTGCGCCAGCCGCACACGCGCCAGCAGCAGCTGGCCAAGCCCAGCCAGATCGTCAGCGTCCAGCGGCGCAGGCGATGGGCGACAGAGAGAGAGAGAGAGAGTGCGCGTCCGATGCACAGATGCAGAGACAGGCACCGACAGGCACCGACAAGATCGCCCAGCGGGCCGCTGCAGTCAGTGGCGTTCATCACTGTTGGCTGGTCCGGAGACGAGTCAACAGCAGAGCACCCTGCGACCAGCGCCGGCTCTGCTGTTCCTGCAGCCCGACGTCCACCTGCATCACCGCTCGCATGTTGACCTATCCTCTCACCCAGCCGCCCTTGCCTGATTCGCTCACCATCGAGATGAACTTGAGCATCACGGCACAATTATCTGACTGGCTCGACTTGGAGCCTGCGCCTGCTCCCGAGTCGAGACAAGGCAGCCGGGCCCAACGGGCGCGAGCAAGCACTGCAGCTCCCGGCCAAACTCTCGCCCTGCCGACGCCTCCTCGCCGCCGAGAAACACAGCGGATGGACGGACGATCCAGCACGGCGGTCGATGGCAAGATTGCAGCTTCGCTCATCCCACGCAGGGCGCAGCCGAGCTCACCTCTGGCTGCAGGCTGATGACCGCTGAGTCGGGCAGAGACGTGCAGCTAGGCTGCTTCTGCAGCGGCCGTGGCGCCTACTTTGCGCGCACGGACTCTGCTGGCGACAGCCTCATCGATCGTTCGCAGGCCAGCACGAATGCTTGGAAGGGGCGCTGAGGCGCTCGGGGAGACGGGAGCAGCAACGGTGGCATGGAAAGAAGCGCGAACCTGCACAGCTTGCACAGACCTCCGAGCCGCGAAAGCTTGCTCGTCGCCGGGGAGGCTGCTTGAGTCGCCCCCGCCAAGGAGGTGCGAGAAGGGTGACCTCCTTCTCTTGTCCCGTCCCGTCGACGCACGCATCCCTCACCCTCGTCTCTCTTCCCGTGCAACTCCAGCCATCCCGCCTGCCTACGCCGCTCGACTTACGACGACGACTCACCCTCTCGCTTCCTCACCCCAGCCCCCCCCCTCCCCGGTCAAGCCGCCTGTCTCCCTCTAGGCTCACCTCTTCTCAAGATCGCCCGACATGGCTCAATGTGAAAATGTCGCCTACACGACGCTGTACACGACCTCGGTTACGAACATCGACCAGGTCGTCAGCACAACTGAGGCGAGTCGCCTGCCCTGCGTTGACCGCTGCCTCCTTCCCAAGCTTCGACCGCTGACGCGGGCCGCCTGCCGTATCGCCTCTGCTGGGGATCCGACGGCAGTACACCACCATCTCTTACATCCCCGTCGAAGTCGTCGCGACCTCATACGTGCGTCTGCCTTGTCCAACTCTTTCTCTGGTGGTCGCGAGGCTTCGCCTGCTGACGTCAAGCCTTCGGGCGACTGTCGTGGCCTGCAGAGGTGCGCCGGATGCAAAGGCAGCGGCGGGCCAGACTATTGCCCGACGACCTACCTATCCGCCGTTCAGACCGACGTCCCCTGCTCGTACTGGTATACCGACGTCACGACCACCACCACCGTCAGTGTGACTGTATCCGCTCGAAAGCGACCAGCAGATGCTGACGACCCTGCCGCACACTCGCCTTGCACAGAATGGCGGACCGTCGACCGAGGCCGTCATCACCTCGTACACGACCACATCACCCTCGACGACGGTCTACCCAACGACGACTCAGTACTCGCAGTCGTGCAAGAACCCTCCGGCCGGCAAAGACACGTCATCGTGAGCGCCGTCTGAGAATCGGTCTGACGCGCGACGACCTCGTTGACTGATTCTTTCGCGCTCTCGCTCGGCTTCCGACTAGCAGTAGCAGCTCCTCGCGCGCGCCCGACTCTGTCACCTCGCCCAACCAGCCCGTGAGCAGCTTGAAGGTCTCGACGCCGTCGTCGTCCTCCGCCGGTTCTGGCAACACGCCTTCGGCTGGGACCACCCCGTCCGCCGTAGCCCCCAACACGGCTGTCTTTCAAAGCTCGTTCACCAGCATCTCGACGTCCATCGCTCTGTCTGCCGTGCCCGTCACCATCACCTCTGGCGGTTCGGTCATGACTCAGACGGTGCGTGCTCTCCTGCGGCCGCTTGCATCGAGTAAAGAGGGCACTTGCTGATGATCGTCATAAGACTCGCAGACCACGTCGTCCATCGCCGTCAACGCGACCGTCGTCGGTGGGGGGAGCGCCGACGTTGTCAATGCGAGCACGACCGACGGTGGTTCGTCGACGCCCGTTGGCGCCATTGCTGGAGGCGTCGTCGCCGGTGTCGCAGCGCTGCTCGTCATCGGCGGCTTCTTTTGGTGGAGGAAGCGCAAGGCGCGCAAGGAGGAGGAGGACGGAGGCGCGGGCGGAAATTATTGGGCCGAGGACGACATGGGACACGTCGACCCAGGACCAGTCATGACCAACACGTACCAGTGCGTTCCTCCTCCCGCACCTGACCCCTTCGCGGCCGGCTGACTTGACGTGCCACGCTGCCTCTTCTACGCCATTCCAAGCGCTCCTGGCGTCGCGACAGGAGCACTCCTTGAGGACAAGGACGACCCTGCCAATCACGTCGAGCCCTATGTCGTGCGTGTCGCCCTGTCCTCCCATCAGTGTGCTCGCACCTCCTCCCCCCACCCTCCCTTGTCTGTCGCTGACCATCCCCTCCATGCTTTCTCTTGCCAGCCCGCTGTCGGCTACGGTTCGACGTCGGCCACTCCGCAACAGTCGCAATACGGCTCGACTCAGCCAGGCAACCCCTACGGCGGCGCTGCGCTTTACGGCGCTGCCGGCGTTGGCGCGTACGGCGCGGCCAACTCTGCGGGCAACGCGCGCAACGAGAAAGCCCAGTTGATGGCGTCGTACGCCGCCAACGACGCCATGTCGCAGACGTCGGCCGCCGGTGGCTCGTCCTCAGTGGGAGGTGCGTACGACACGTACGCCGGCTCGACCGCGACGGGAGCTTCAGCCCAGCCGTACTCGTTTGCCTCGCCCTCGGACCAACAATCGACCAGCACGGCCTACCCCCAGAGTCAGGCGCCGACATCGCCCGTCGACTCCCAGCCCGACCGACGAGCGTCGACCCAGCCTGGTGGCGAAAACCCCCTGACCGGGTTCGTCGTTCCCGCTGCTCAGCAGGGCCAGCAGGCGTCGCAAAGCAGCAAGACCGGTCCTCAGTCTTCCGACCCAGCGCCTAGCATCCAAGGCGGGGGCCCGAGCAACTCTCGGGGCGAGGATGCGGCGAGTTTCGTCGAGATGCCGCCCCTCTACTCCCCGACGGCGTGATGCCGATCAACTATCAACGCTCGCTCTTCCCGTTTTGCGCTCTCGCATCGGCTATCAACTCTGTATCAACTTCCCCGGTTCGCACATCGAGCGCCCCCAGTGCGCCCCCCCCTCCTTTACTTCGGACACTCAAGACCGGCTTCGTGCCGCCCTTGCGCTACCACGGGCTTCCTCTGCCTTTCCTCTCTGGTCTAATCGCTCGCTCCCCCTCCGCTTCCCTCGTCCCGCTCTTCCCTCTCGGTCTATCGCGTTGTCACCTCTGGTCCTCCTTCATTCGCCTGTATTGCCGTCCTACCAGCAGCGGCTTCTCAGTTATGTTCCTCGGCCCTGTTGGACCGCTCTCGCGCGTGAGTATGAACAAAGTAGGCGACAGGCGAGCTGGCCCGGGGACGGATGATTGGACAGGCAGGACACACAGCAAGTGCCATCGTATCGGTCTGGACGCGGCAACTTGCCCGTCTGAATCGCAAAGCGAGCGCCTGTCGGCAGTGACGGGGCGCAGGGTCGGGTGCTGCGTCGCACAGGCCAGCCATACCAATTAAGCTGCGACAACGCCGGGCGCGCGCGCAGAGTGTCGAGCGCTCGACGCCACGATCAGAGGAGCTCGCAGACGGGCCGCGTCACGTTCGCGGGTTGGAAAGCGAGCGATAGTGAGCTCACTCTAGAGTTGAGAATAGGCGGTGGGTAGAGTCAGTCGATTGCGCGCCTCACTGCTCAGGATGAGAATTGTGAGCAAGGGCAGCGGTGGGATGGTATGCGCACCTTGGACTTCGTGCGCGCGCGGTCACAGCGGACGCCAGCGTGTCAAGCCTGCAGGATCGAGACCAGTGGATTGGCGAGAGATGTCGAGTGTCGCTCGGGTATGGGGTGTCGCAGTCCTAATGGACAGCGAGGGGTAAGATCAGCGTCGTCTTGTGGAAAGAACCGGGGCCGCAGCACCCGCTGGGAAACGAGGGCGGGCAAGGGCGCACCTAGTCTTGGCCGACGGCTGCCTCTTCTCCTCCTTCCTTCTCGTCAACCCTCAAGGGTAGCCGGGTTCATGAGCGGGCAGGAGGCCCTTCATGCAGCGACCGCGAGCCCCTCAAGCGCCTTGACGACAACGACGTCCTCGTCGGCCTCGTTGGCCGAGTGGAACGACACGGCCGAGCTGGCTTCGGACGCGGCGTCGCTGCCGGCCTCGGAGCCCTCGCCGTCGTCATCCTCTTCCTCCGAATCAACGTAGTCCTCCCAGTCGAGCTGACAGGACGAAAAGGTGAGAAAGAAGCAACAGGGTCAGGACACGGCTCGACCTGCAGGAGTGTGGGGAGGTCGGCGGCAAGGGGGAACAGGAGCTGGGTGGAAGGCGACGTACAGGGTCGTAGATGACGCGAACGATGAGCGAGCACGACGGACAGGTCGCAATGTCTTCGCCGTCGCGAAGCATGAGCTTCGAAATCTCGAAGCGGTCTGCGGACGGAAAGTGAAAGGAAGGGTCGGGTCAACCTCGAAGGAAGGAAGAGTGGCCGCCACTGCTGAGGTGGAGAGGGGCGGCTCGGGAACGCACCTCCGCACGGGCAAGGGTAGTGGAACGTCCGGGCGACCGGGTCCCAGACAAAGTCTTCGATCTCAACCTCGTCGTAGTATCCCATGACGGAGAAAGCTGCTGCTCGGGGCGGGGAAGGGGGGGGGGGGGGGGGGGGTACGCGGGTGGTGGACGTCGGAGGATAGAGCTCGACGGTCGGCGTCGAGGAAGGCCTTTCTGCACGACTTGCATGAGTTTGAGAGCTCCTTCGCAAGGCCAAGGACGACGCCCAATCGGTTGAGACAAGAGCAAGGAGCATGGCAGCGAGCAGGAGCATACGCGGACTGGTCTTTATCTAGAAGGCGGGCGAGAAGAGGGCAGGCGCTCCAGCCGAAATCTGCCCTTGGTAGCTGCAGCTCTCGTGCATGACTTTCCTTGAGTCTCGGCAAGTATTCCTGGCGGCCGTCCCTATAGAACCGATGCGACGGGTGCTACTCGACTGTCTCCTGCACGTCCTCTCCAATGGAAAAGAGCGCGCGGGTGACGAGACGAGAGGGGGAGGTTTGTTGCGCCAGATTTCGACCCACACCGACCTCCAAGGCCTGATCCGGCCGAGGTGCCGTGCGGAATGGTTCCTATGCAGCGCGATGTCTGTTCTGTCTTTCACCGCGGCGCCCGTACGATGGATTGAAAACCAGGTACGGGCATGGCAGATAGGCGAAGAGTGCTTTTTTGATGAGGGAAAAGGGTCCAGAGCAAGGGGTCCGACGTCCCGCCTTTGTACCCGGCGGGGCGAGCCTGGCGAATTTCCGAAGACCCTGGCATGGCAACGTCGATCCCCCACCCCCGGCACTCCCCGACACGGTGCGCTGCAACGGACGCGCGCATACAGTCGTCCCTCCATGTCTGCCACCACGACCGTCGCTGCTCGTCCGAACGTGCCCTCGGTCACCCATCTCGCCTGGTCGAGGTCACTGCCACCCTCCCAGGTACGTCGGCGGCCCCAGCTCGCCCGGCCTCCCCCGTCCCTTGTGATGCGGTCGAAGAAGGCTGACCTGCTCTGCGACCGACTGGATGGCACAAGTGGGCGAGCTTGATCCACCAGCTTGCGCAAAAGGAGACGCTGCCCCCGGCCGCCATCGAGCAGGCCGTCCTCGGTACGGTGTCTTCTCCCGTCTCAGCTCACGCCCGCCCAAGCCCAGCAGCGAGCTGACGAGCCTCCTCTCCTTCCAGACGCTCTGGTGCCCCCACCCACGGCCTACCACGCTTCGCTCCTGTCGGCCGCCCTGACGTCGACGCCGACACACCTCGTCAGCCCGCAGGCGTTGCTTCTACGGGCACTCTCTTCTCAGCTTGACACCGCCCCGCCGTCATCGGTCTGGACCCTGCTGCAGCCCTACGCGTCGCTGCTCGCCCTCCCTGCCAGCCATGCCAGCCGACTGGTCGACCTGCTCTCGACGGATACCAGTCGCTCGCCGGCGCTTATGACACTCGCCGCGCGGCTGATCTCCCACTCAGGCCTGCCTGCCACCCTCGCCTTGCCAACGGCAACGCTCCTCGCCTCGCTCAAGGCCTCTCCTACCGGCCAGCCGACGACGGACCTCCAGGTCGCGCTCGAAACAGCGGCGACGCAGATGCAGCTGGCCGGAGGCAGCATGCCCCCTCCTTCCGTCGCCGCTTCGGCCACGGTGAAGGGGGGGCTCGAGGAGCGCGTGCTGGGCGCGCTCGAGACGGACGTGCAGAGCATGATGAAGGACCCATCAGCGGTTGCGGACCACGAGGAAGGGGCAGAGGTCAAGCTGGCCGAGATTGTGCACGATGCGCTGGTGCGTTCATCTCTGCTCATCGTGATGTCCTCTTTGCATACCCGAGGCACATCATTGAGACCTTCTGACCGACAAACGTCACCCCCCCCCCCCTTTCGACCGACTGTCATGCAGGCCGCGCACGCGCCTCTGGATCGCCAGGCGCTGCTTCAGTCAACGCTTGAACAGCTCGAGCCTCAAGTTCAAGGTGGCCGGGATGAGCTAGTGCGAGAACTTTTCATCGCTGGGATTGCGCGGCTCGCATCGGACGGCGACAAGGCCAGCCGGACGCTGCTCGTCGGCCAGGTGCGTGCGCCTTTTCGACAAGCCTTCTCCACTCTAGCCTTGTCTGATCCATCTGCGCGCTCTCTTCAATCACATCTCAGCTGCCGACCTTCTTACCTGCGGTCGCGCTCGCCGATGCGTCGGCGACCATCCAAGCCCTCTTTGCAATGCCCGAGGTCAACGCCTTGTTCGACCGGATCGACAAGGCTGCGCTTTCGGCGAGCGCAAAGGCCCAGTCGTCGAGCCGCATGGAGGGCGTTGAGGAGGAGCACGAGGGAGGCATGCATGAGGGCGAAGAGAACCACGACGAGAACCAGCAGCAGGGGTGCGTCTATCTCTCTCTTCGACTTCTGCCTACGGTCACAGTGCAGCTCTGCTGAACTCCTCGTCGCCAAAACGCAGCGCGGACCTGCCCCCCATCAAGCTCGACCTGCTCGAGGCCTGTCTGACGACCGGGCTTCTCAGTGCCGACGAAGTGCAGGCGCTTGGCTTCCCCTCAGGTGAGGGCAGCGTCAGGCACAGCGCACTTGCCGAGGGCGAGATGCTCGGCTTCAGCGATACAACGGCAAGTAGACCCGGCCTGCATCTCACGCTCAATCCTCCTCAAACAATCTGACACGCAATCCTTCGTACCTCGACAGGCCTACTGGACGCACGTCTGCGGCGGCGCAACGTCGTCGTTCGATCGCCAGACGGCCCTTGCGATCAGGCGCGTCTGCGCACTCGACTGGTCCTCGCAGCAGTCACTCTCGGACGTCTTCTTCGCCGTGGGTTCGACTGCGCGCGTCCATCCTCCTCAACTCAACGTGCGCTGACGATGCTGTCCTTCTTCATCACTGCGAGCAGACATGGCGCGCGGCCTGCGCCGAGAAGGACATTGGTCTGCTTGCGTCCCTATGCGAGACGCTGCTCTCGAAGGACACCAAGGGCGTGCTCAGCCTGCTCCTTGAGTGGGGCGCCGGGCGCGAGGCTGCACGAGAGATGACTCGCGTTGGCATCGACTTTCTCGAGACCTTTGATGGCGAGGGCTACGGTGCGTGCACATCTTGGGCCTGAGCCCGAAGGCCGCCTCGCTGACCCAGCTGCGCTTGCGCTCGGACCTCGGTGAAAAGGCGACAGTCAGTCGACGCTCTTGCAGTACGCTCAGATCTCGACGTACCTTCAGCTACTCGTCCGGCAGCAGTCTGTGCGTCCTCGTCAACTTTGGCATGACTGTCCTCTGCCGTTGCTGACGATCCTGCCTCTGCTTGTCACCCGCAGCTCGAGCGCACCAAATTGGGTTCCGTCAACGGCCGGCAGGTGTCGGCCGCGTTCTTCGGCCAGGCATCCATGGTCTACCCGCTCGAGTCGCTCGGCGACGACGAAAAGGAGCTGCTGGCTGGCTGGGTCACGGCGTTATTTGGTTCTGAGGGGATCGCTGACGACCTGCTGCAGTGTGTCCATCCAACTCTGCCTACGATCGTCCTTCGATCCTTCCCTCGTGCCTGACCAGCTTGTCATTCCCCCCCTTTGCTCGACTTGCAGGTCGACCGCGCCGCGCACGCTGCTGAAGCTCGCGACGACGCTCGTCTCGCAGGCGCTATCGGCGTTCCAACGCAAGGTGGTCGATCTCGAGCGCGTCAAGGTTGGTCTGAGCTACTTCAGCCAGCCATTCCTCGCCTGGCAGCTGAGCGGTGTCGTCTCTTGGCTCGTGAGGGAGATCCGGCGCGTTGGGTGAGCATTCGTCTCCCTTCTCGTTTCGCCCTATCCGTCTCGGCCGCAGGCAGCCACGCTGACAGCCTCTCTATCATACCTGCGATTCACTAGATCTCGCGGCGGCGCGCATCTGATGGTTCTCGAAGGCCTGCTCATGGAGACGGGCTGCCCGTCGACCGTCATCGAGCTGCACGGCCAGTCGGTGCTCGACTTGCTCGATGAGCCGGCCACCAAGTCGATGCCGGGCGGCGCTATCGACGCCGAGGCGATCCGTCAGCTGGTGGCGACGACGCTTGGTGCGGACGTCACCCGTTTCCCGCCCTGTCTGTGCCCGTCCGTCGTCGCTGACCAGCGATATCATCTCTCGCGCAGGCCCGGCGCCCCGAGCTGCAGTGTCGGTCGCCGGTCAGCCTTCCGCTCCGTCTTGGGTGGCCACGCTTGACGCCTTTGCCGACCACTACCTATCGCCGTCGACAGCCTCTGTGCGGTCGGCATCTGCGCCTCCCTTGACGTCGCTGCCGACGCTCGTCATTCGTCTCGGACCGTCGACAGTTGTCTCCTCGCTCTGGACTGCCCTCACCAGCGCGCCCATCTCGCCGCCGTCTGGCGCAATCGACCGCTTTGCCGCCCTCCTCGCCTTGTATCCGCATCGCGATGGCGATCTGCTCGAGACCTTCCTCGTCCAATTCGCGCCGCAGGCGCAAGCAATCCTCCCCGACGCTCGCCTTCCGACGCTCGACGAGGCCATCCGGCGTGTCATAGGC
The DNA here is from genome assembly GCA_014825535.1 of Cystofilobasidium bisporidii. Lineage (NCBI taxonomy): Eukaryota > Fungi > Basidiomycota > Tremellomycetes > Cystofilobasidiales > Cystofilobasidiaceae > Cystofilobasidium > Cystofilobasidium bisporidii. The sequence continues at coordinate 130,239 of MVAK01000030.1, forward strand.
CTCGCGCTCGTCTCACCGCGCGGTCAAGAGCTGGTCCAGCCGCTGCTGCAGGCGCTGAAGTGTGAGCTGTCGGGCGTCAAATTTGCGGCACGGCAAGGGGTGCGGGGCGAACGCAGGACTGTCCTGGCAGCGGTTGAGAAGGCGACTGCAGCCGCCGTCGCAGCGTGAAGGGAATACTCTTGCTCACGGATGATGACGATGTCAATGCAGAGATTCCATTTCCAGAGTGGCCAGAGAGCAGTGTAAGGGGTCGTGAGAGCGGTTCCCAGGAGAGCGAGAGTGGTATGCCTCCGGATGCGCGAGGTGTGGGTCGGGGGAATGCAAGAGCGTACGTAGCTGGGCAAGGTGGGGTATGGGAGTGCGCAGGCCGTCGAGACATGAGCCGAGAGAAGGAGATTGAGGACGACGACGGCTAGGGCGTTGAGGGTTGGGGCATGCAAGGTGAGAGAGGGAAAGGGGGAAAGACAAATGCCGGAGGTGGAAGAGATCGTTCGTGCAGGGAGGGAGAAGTGGGTCGATGGGAAGACAGGCGTCGAGCAGAGAGAATACAAAGGAAGAGGTGACGTTTCCACGTGGACAGAATGCGAGAAGTGGGTGAGGTCGATGCGAGAGCCCAGAGGAGCCCTAGCCGCTGAGGCGTCGGACGTTGACGGGCGGATGGCCGTGATGAGCCTGCTGCTGTAGCGACGAGAAGACGGCCCGCGGCTCCTGGACGACGTAGCCGCTGGCGACGACGCCGGCGGCCGTCTTCTCGCGCGAGCGCGAGGCGGCGGCGTCCTTGGCGACGGGCACGGCGAGGTGCATCGCCGTCGGCTGCTGCGAGTCGGTCGTGACGACGTAGGGCTCGTTCTCGGGCGCAAATGACGGCGTCTCCGGCATGTCCGACTCGAACGAGTAGGCCGAGCTCGACCGGCGGGGCGAGTAGTCGGACATGATGGAGCTCGACGACGACGATCGCGACCACGAGTCAACCAGGCTGGGGACCGACGATGTCGACGACGAGCACGACAGCGCCGGCGACAGCAGCGGGGCGACGACACGGAATTCAAACCGGCGGCCCTTGAGATACTGCTCGCGCACAAACGTCGACGATCGGTTGTAGTAACTGTGCGAATATTTGGCGACGACGATCTCGGACACATGCTCGAGGCGCTCGCCGAGGTGGGCGTCAAGTAGGAAGGCAATCTCGACCGACGGGTCCTGCTCGTCGACATCGTACCGGGGCTTGCGCAGGAGGAAGCGCGCGAGCATGAGGGCGCCGGCAGCGACGGCCGACGGGAGGAAGCCGACGAACTCCTTGTGGAAGAGCGAGAGCTCCATGACGAAACGAGCGATGTGCTGCGTCTCGGCGTCCTCGACCGACGTGCCCATGCACGCAAGCCGGAGCCACGACTCGGCCGTCGGGTGGCCAAGGCACCAGTTGATGGTCGAGAGGACGTGGCCCTCCATCTGGATGAAGGCCGACTCGTCGTAGGCGTTGCAGCACATGTCGCGCAACATCTCGACCGTCGGCACCTTGTCCTTGGCGTCCTACAAGAGGGAAGCGCAAAAGAGAACAACGGTCAACTTCGGAAAGATTTGAGCGAGGTGAGATGGGGAAAGAGAAAAAAAAAAGCGGGGGCGCACCTCAAACTTGGCGGCGATCCACAGGGCAGCGCAGCCGACGAGCTGGTAGTGCTTCTTAAAGACGACGCGCTTCGAGACGTATCGGTCGACGATGTTCATCGCAAGGTACAGAACCTCGGGTCGCAGACGAAACTGCTGGTGGATCTCGATGAGGAACTCGGTGAGAAACGGCCGCATGTACCACTGGAGCTCGGGTTGCATGTCCATCAGGTCGACCTGCGGCTTGGTCATTCTCTGAAGGATGGCGTGGAAGTTCAGCGAGGGGATGGTGGGCGGCGACAGGAGCGTGGAAAGTCAAGGGCGGGACCGACCTCCATCAGGCGCATGTACGACGTCGCCTCGTCCCGGTACTCGTCCTCGAAGAGCATGCGGTACTCTGACGGGTCGGCCGCGCCGACTGAGCCGACGGCAGCTGACTGGACGACGACCTTGATCGCCTTCTTGATTTCAACCGCCTTCTTGAGCGACCTCGACGAGGGCGAGATGCGCCTGGAGACACCCGCGGCATGGACTGACGGCTGGTGGTGCGACCGTGACGATGAGGCGACCGGCGCGGTTGAGCAGCAGGCGGCAGAGGACGACGACGAGGCAGCTGCATAGCCCTGGTCGGCGCACCGAGGCGAGAGGACGACCGAGGCCCGCTTTCGCGAGGGGTTTGAGTACGTCTGGTGCCGGTTCGACGAGGCGACGGGCATGGCGGCTGCCGAAGATGCTTGACGGGAGGGGTGCATGGTCGCGTGCTGGGAAATCGAGACGGGAACGAGAGATGCGAGAGCAGGGGGCGGGTCGCGAGAGTGGTCGCCGGGCGAGAGCGTGCAAGGATAGGGAAGAGGAAGGATGACCGAAAAGGTGAGGGTTGCGGTCCAAGGCGAGCTTGCTGGCCGGTCAGGTAGGGAGACAGGGCTCGCTGTTGACGGGCGCCGATGCGTGACTTTCGACGAGTCCTGGGGCCGGTGCTGGGCAGGCGCGAGGCGGGCGGCGAGGCGAGCAAAGGTGCTGCTTGGGAGTGGCCAAGAGCTGGGTGCGAACCGCAGAGACGGCGTGCGGAAGAATAGGGCGACGGAAGGAGGGGGAGGCAAGGAGCGACGGCGACGAGAGGGAGGACCGGGACGAGGGGAGCGGCGGCGGAAGAAAGACGGGAGGGCGAGCCGTGAGGAGTGACAGTCGAGGAAGGACTTTTCTTCAGCGACCCGAGAGAGCCCTTTGCGCGCGTAGACAGGAAGAGAGGAGGAGGGGACGCTGGAGGGCGGGGAAGAAGGGAAGGGATGGGAGGGAGGGAGGGAGGATCGCGTAAAGGCAGCGGCCAGGACGCCTTCACGTTGCTGGAGTCAAAGGCGATGGGGGGATGGGAAGGGGCAGACATGCGCTCGCGCCGCCAACCTGCTGCGCGCGCCTTCACGGCCTGGAGCGAGATTCCTCAACCGACGTGCGGGGGCCGGCCCAGCCAGCAGAGGGAGGACGCGACCTGGTGGTGGCGTTCAGGGTCACCCCCGCACACGCCTCGCCCGCGCTCCCCTTCGCCCGCCCGCCCTCCGCCGGCAAGGTTCCTCTTCCCTGCCGCATCATGCGCGTGATGCCTCCGCCGCCCGCCCGCCCCCTCCGACGAACAAAGCCAGCCGCGCAGCCAGAGTCACTTACCGCGACGTGGGAAACAAGAGAAAAAAAACAAAAGGCGCACCGCGCAATTCCAGACCGGCAAAGGCACGCAGCTAGAGATACTTCAGTGGAGGGAGTTGCGGTCGGCCGCCTTGATCGAGGGAGCCAAGAAACGCGTCTATCCTGCGAGCAGAGGGGCCAGAAGGTGCAGTGATCAAAAGTCGGAGCCAGCACAAGTCGCGCAGGTCAGCATCGTCCTTGTGCTCCGCAGCCTCGATCTAGCCTCGCGCAGGAAGGACGAGCCACCGCATCTTTGACCACAGCAGATAGACGTCAACAGCAGCGCAAGAGAGCAAATGCGTCCGCGATCCCCGCAGCCAGGGTCGCGACTCGCGCGTCTGCCCATCTCGAACCAGGGCCGGGGGGGGGGGTAGGCGAGTCGCGAATGTGGGCAGCCATCGTGCGTCGTTTGGGCGCAGTCGCGCGCCGGCATGGAACGAGCCGGGTTTCGACGCCCCTCACTCATCAACCTTCGCTGCTGCTGCTGCTGGACAAAGGCGAGCACAGAGTCTACGACGGCACAGATAGCGAAGGGTATGCGCTCGCACACACGGCAATGTCGCGCGAGAGCGGGCCTGGAGGGCGAACAGCGAGCAAGCGCGATCCGCTGCGCCGGCTCTGGTCCAGCTGCTCTCACCCATGGTTTAGAGGCGGGGTAATGACGGCGAGGCGAGGCAACAGCGTGAGGACGCCTCTTACCTCTTTTGTTGTTGGCCTTTGGCAATTCACGATCACGATAATCTGAGAAGCAAAAGGCAGCGGCCGAGGCAATTTGTTGTCAGACGGGCGCCCATCGGGGAAAGCGCAGTGAGCCAGGTGGCAAAGAAAGCCCGGCGGGGGTTCATGCCCAGCAAGCCGCCCGGCCCTGGCTGGCCGGCGTGCGCGCGCGCCCCCGCCGGCCGCTTCACACGAACCCGCGTACCCTGCGGCCCTTCACCCGAGTCCCACCTTGCTACCCCGTCCTACGACTAGCGCGATCGACGCCCATCTCCCGCGTTCGGCCGTGATGCCTGCGTGATGCCTTCGTGATGGGCCGTCTATCACCGTCGAGCAGGTATGACCCTGCTGACCCTGTTCCTGCCCTTGACCAACGTACGACGATCCCCTGCGAGGGCAGAGTCGTCCCCGGCCTCCCTTCCTCCCCGCCCGCCAAGGGACATGCGGTCCTTTCGTCAGCGGCCGGCACGAGGCCGGCCGGTGTCCAACCGACGGACTGGCCCCTTTTCCTTCGCCCTCCGATGGTCGCCCGCAGGCGGATGCAGAAGCAGACGGTCCCTTTTGTCGCTGAGCGAGGACGGCGGCCCAGCCCACAAGGGTCGTCCAAGCAGCCACCACCCCTTCGGTGCGTCCGCAAACACGGCTACCGCCCAACCGACGCCAGCGATAGTGGGAAAGTCGGCGGACTCACGTGCGAAAGCGGCTGCGGTGTCTGGAGCGGACGGCGGGTCGGTGGCAGCGTCGCTGCTGACGAGGCTGTTGACGAGCGACAGAGGCCGACGACGGCGGCGGCGAACGACGGTCGCGGAACTGTCTGCAGGGCGACGACAAGGGGCGAGCAAAGGAACGGCTCCAAGGGGTCAGGTTCATGTTGCCTCTGGCGGGCGAGTATCCGAACGGGAAGGCAGAAAAGACAAGGCTGACCGGTCTGGCTGACGTTGACAAGGCACGAGGCGAGGAGGTGAGAGGGGCGAGGGGGGCGTCAGCGCCTACACGGCTGGGACGAGCGCGGGCGGGCCGATTGGGAGTCGGTGCAGGTGGTGTGCGTACAGGCGTCGACAGGCGAGGCTGGAGGGACAGGGACGTCACAGGTTCAGCGACTAGGTGCATGCAGGCTTCAAGCACAGCAAGGAGGTAGAAGGGCCAACTGACAGTAGAGGTGGACTTGACGAGCAATTGCCGCCGGCCCGGTCAAGCGAAGGAGGAGTGCGGCGGCGAGGGACAGATGTGCGCTGCCGTTCAAAAGAACGGACGACGGTCAGCACGATGGGGCTCGAAAGGCGAGCGAGGCGGAGGACGAGGGCAGAGACGATGACGGTGACGATGAGCGTGGCCCGGCGGCGCCTCAGTCTCAAGCCCTTCCTCGTCCTTTTCATCTCCCGCCTTCTCGCCCCGCTGCCCTCGATGCCCTCGCCACCTCGCCACCGGCCGGACCGTACAGAAGTGAAAGTGTGCTCACCGGAGCGAGGTGATCGGCAAGGCGGACGAGCCGAGGGGCGATAGAGAAGACGAGAGAGCGGACAACGTGGACCAGTCGGGAGGGCGGTCCTTTTGGGTGTGGGTTGCGCGATGATGGGATGGAGGGACGGGATCGAAAACTGCTCGTCGGTCGGCAGAGGGACGGTGCGACGGTGTGAAGAGGTCGAGCTAGGCCGGCGAGAGGTGATGGGTCTGAACAAGAAGCGCCGACGCTGGGGGGGGGGTCCGTGGGCTCGAGATGGGGAGAGTGAGGGGAGACCAAGGAAGCCTCCGCAGCCAGGGAGGGGGAAAGGATCAGGTGTCGCCTCTGTGGGTGACGGTCGGCTGTGTGTGAAGGACGACGACCATTGCTGAGCTGGTCGTTGGCCCGGGCGCCAAAAGAGAAGGGAGGGGGGGGGAGGAGGTCGTGCGCGCGGGCGGAGGGAGCGGTCGGCTGAAGGGGTGACGACGGACGTTTCAAGGGGCATGGCATACGGCACGTCGTCCATACCGCGACCGCCCTTCTGCCATAGTCGTCTCGCGGGTCGAGGGAGTCGATGTCGCGACGAGCATTCAAATACGCATGACGTCCTCCTGTTGCTCAGGTCGTGCGCCCGAGCGTTCAGACGACCCGACCTGAAGCCAGCGCTTGTCGGTCGACTTGACCGGCGGCCCATCCACACGCCTGCGCAAGCGCCTCCTGTGGCCTAGCGTCCGCCGTCCGTCACCGAAGTTCTCCTCCCGCACTCCGGCGACTGTCCCGTTGTCTTGGGTCCAAGCGTCCGCGTGAAAAGGCGCTGCCAAGCGATCGTACCCGGGGAAAAGAGGGGTACCGAGGCGAGTCGGCGACCGCCGGCGACCGCAAGCTGACGTCGTGATGAAGCAGCCGAAAGGGTTTTCGAGAAGAGCTCCTTTAGGGAGCAGCGTCAGGGTTTGCATGTCGGCCCGAGCTGCTGCTGATCGAGTCGTGGTGGGCCCTCGCTTGGTCCAGAAGATGAACGGCCCGCGCGTGCGCGCCGGCGAGGAGGCGTGTGGCGAAGCGAATCTCGTCCACATGGAGCTGTCGTCCAATCGAGCGAGCGTCCCGGAGGTCTGCCAGTCAGTGGTACGTATGGCCCATAAGGAGAGATGATCGCGGAGTAATCAGAGCCTGAAGGGTCAGCCTGGGGCGTCCGCGCCCAGCAGCCCGTTGCGCACGCAGGCGCAGGCAGAGATCAGCAAAGACGCCGAGGACAGCAGCAGAGACGAGTGTCAGCAGCCCTGTCAGGTTCGAGACTGATGATCGGACAGTAGGCGTGAGGATGGGCGCCGGGCTGGCGGCGGCGGCGCAGTGGGGGTTGAGGGGAGGCAGAGCCGAAAAGAAGGGGTCAGGGGCGTCAATGTTGGGAACGAGCCGGACGACAACAGCGCGACTCGAGCAGCCTAGCGATGCACCTATGGGAACCGGAGTGGGAGAGAGGGAACATGCTGAAGCAGGGCGTCAGGTCGGGTCGAAACAGGCCTCGGACAGCGACGTCGAGAAGACGACGCGCCCAGGGATCGTGAGAAGGGAGGAACACGCACCTGAAGCCGCCTTGGGATCACGTTGCCGTCTGCGATCATCAGAGAGGGAAGCGGACGCTCGGCCCCTGCACGCCATCAAGCTTAACGACGAGCGTGGGGAAGCTGTAGTCGTCCGTTGGTCGCAGCGCGGCCACGGACTGCCAGAGGACGCGCCGTCGCGGAACGCGCAGGTGGCTCGACGTGCCAATTGACGATATTCCGCACTTTGCTGCAGGAGCGCTTTAGCTCCCAGCTCGATCAGCAGGGTGATCTAGTGCGTGTCTCTAGTCTGCTCTTGAGCTGGCTTGATGAGATCGTGATGGGGAGATGCAAACAGGTCCGAAGGGGGGCGACATGACCGTCGGGAGCAAGCCGCCGCTGTCGACGACGCGAGCCTCCTCAACCTCTCGACGTCTTCCCTCGCCATCGACCACTCAGTCTCCGTTCGCCCTCAAATCGCCTCGAAATGAGCGTCTATCCGGACGGCACCCGACGCACCAGCTTGCGCTTGCTCATGTCGAGTGGGTCGGTCAAGGTCGAGCAGGTGCCGGACGCGATTCCCTCAACGATTGGGCTAGCGGTCGGCGGCAGCGGCCACGACGTCAAGCGGGAGGAGGAGGACAGCCTGGCAGGCAGCAACGCTGTTCTGAACGAGTCGCTCGCTGGTCGGACCAACGGTGAGCAGTATCGTCCCTTCTCTTCTTTGTCTCCTTCGTCTGTCGTGGGCAGCGATTGATCCCTTGAAGTCGGACGTCGTCGCAGAAGGCTCGACCGACGCGACGCAGCAGCAAACGGCGGCAGCTGCCCCTGGGCGCTTGCCGACGCCTATCCGGCTCAAGATCAAGCTCAGGACTCGCAGTCCATCAATAGAGATGGCTAATTCGCTAGAAGGCTCGCCGGCAGCCTTGCCGGTGGTCGACGCTGCGGTTGATCTTCATTCCCCAACATCACCGCTCGTTGGCGGACCCGACCGAAGCGCAAACGACCAGCAGCCGACGGCGGCGGTCCTCGCCAGCAAGCGCTCGGGCGAGCCGCTCAACCTGCCTCGGCCCCCGGCCAAGCGGTCCAAGGCCCCCAAACGGGCGACATGGAAGGACATCCCTTCGACGCCGGCTTGCAAGGGCGACCTCTTTGGCCTGTTTCCCGCCGAGGTGCTCGACCTGTGCGCTCTCGTCCTGTCGCGTCTCGTCTCCACTTCGAGGCTGACATCGCTCTTTCGTTATCACGACTGACCGTCGTATGCTACTGTCTTGCATCAGAATCATCTCTGTCGACTCGGACCTCGACCTTCGCGACCATCTGGCGCTGGCCGGCACCTGTCGTTTCTTCCGCCGGTGCGCCCTGTCAAGCGCGAGCAGCCCGCCGCTCATCAAACACGCTTCAGAGTCGCGCCGCTGACCTTGAGCTGTCCTCGCAGATGCTATACGGACGTCGTATTCCAGGTGCGTTGGCGCTCCCCCTTTCCTCCTCCCAAGACGCAATCCTTCGCTGAGCGCAGAAGCTGGCTGGCGCAGGTCCTGTTCGACGCGTCGCGAGTCACCGGGCAGGGTCCCATCGCGCATGGCCCTCTGCTCTCTGCCGTCAACTACAGAGTCGACAACGATCCGACATATAGCAAGCGACCCTCATCGTCGAGCCAATTCCTGTACTCTCACAAAGAGCAGCCCTTCCTCCTCGAAGCGTACCCCGACCCGACGCCGTGTCCGTCGCTCGGCCCGCACGCGCGCTCGTGGAATGTCGGCCGCCACATCTTCTCTTCGGCTGGAGCGAGTGGCCACGGTTACCTTTGGGACGGCTGGGGGCTGACAGTCGAAGAGCATGAGCGAGGCGCTGGAGAGCGAGCTGCGTCAAAGGCTGCGTTGCTGGCGGCGCTGAGGGCAGCCAAAGCCAGGTTGTCGCCGGCCACGCCATGGGCTGACTTGCCCGTCGTCTGTGACACGGCCCGCGTGTTCGAGGTTGACATGGACGAAGAGGAACGCGCAAAGCGAGCCTCCTTTCTTTGCTCTCTTTCGTGGCCGCTCTTTCTCTCCCTGATCCTGACCGTCGCATCTGCCGCGCTGGCTCGCGATGCAGACGCCTCAAGGTCATGCCAGACTGGCAACGGCCACTCACGGTCGCCAGCTGGTCAAGAGCACAGAACACCTATGATCCCTGGCGCTCAAGGTGGCGCAAACTTGTTCGCGACGCCGTCAACGTACCGCTCATCACAAAGACGCAGGCAAAGGTGCGGGCTCCTCTGGCGTAGGTCGGTATTGGTGTCTCTCCACGCGACTGACCCGCCGTCTTCTGCGCCCTGCTTCCTTGCGCGATCAGGCAGTGTACCGCATCTCGGACAATGAGCTGCTGACTATCCCCGAGTTTCACGTGCGTCCCCAGCTCGCACCCTTCCTTCCCCGTATGCACCGCAGTCATCTGACGTCCCTCTCGCCCGTCGACCGTCTCGCGCGCGACAGCACGGTCCCTCGATCATTCGTGAGTGTCATAAATCCCTCCTCATTGATTGTACGGCGAGCCCTCTTCGGTCAGAGCATTGAGAGCCTTCTCATCCCTCTCTCGTCGTCTCGCGCAGGCTACAGGCTTGCGGCCGTTCAAGCGCTCGCGTACCGCAGCCACGGCGGTCCTCTCGGGCATCTCGCACACATGTTTGTCGCTCTCTACTCTCTTCGATCTCTCTCCTGCTTGTCGACGCCGCTCTGACCTTTCGTCTCTCTCACGTTGCCGTTCGGACAGCGCGAGGCTCAAAGCTGTAGCTGACAAGCGTCTCGCCAACAAGATCAAGAACGGCTCGTGCGTTTCCTATTCCTCTCATCTTGCGTTCCTCTTCCCCTCTCCTCCACTCCCTTCTCACCTCCTCCCTTCCGCTACTTTCCTCATTTTCCCGCGCAGCAAGCGATTGACTCCATTTCTTGCCCCTTCGTCGGCGACAGCATCCGTCCGCCGATGCCGAAGGAGACGATGGGCGCGCTGGCAGCGCACGACTGGGAGGACTGGACGGCGGACGGAATGGTGTAATCATTCTCTCACACGCATACACGCTGTCGCTCGCTCGCTCGCTCGCCTGCCTACCGAGGGCGAGGGGCTTGCAGTCTGAGTATCGCACGCCTTTCATTCAGCCGAGAAGCGATGGACCTGTCAACCCAGCGCAGGCGCAGCCAACACGCGAGAGTCGCCCGTCCATAGAGGGGAGCTATCTGCGCACCCAGCAGCAGAGATCGACAGAGGAGTGGGACGGAGGTAGGGGGGTCAGCAGGCTGCACTGAGGGACGCCACCTTCCGAGAAGGGATGGAAAGCGGGGGAGGGGAGCCAACGCACTCTTCTTCGACATGCGCAGTCGTCCCTTCTCCCTCCCCCGACGATGATTCCCCTGAAGCCGCCGCACCCGACCCCGCCAGCAGCCATTCCACGAAACCCGCGCAGAACGCATACGAGATCGCCGCGCCGTCGACCGTCTTATCTGGGACGAGATAGAGCGCTCCGCGGAGAAGGGGGTTCATGTCGGCTGGGATGGACGACGATGGGGCGTCCAGAGGCTCCCTCGAGACCAAGGGCGAACGTAAAGGCGTGTGAGCAGAGGAAGGGGACGGGAGGTCGGGGATTGGCGTGGGGTCCTGTCGAAAGGGGACAAAGGTGAACGCCCGTCTTAGCCACTCCAGTGCTCCTAAGCAAGCAGCAAGAGACTCCTGCTGAAGACAACGCACCTCGTCCATCTCGAGCGACTCGAAGTACCTCATTATCCCGTCCAGCCCTCCTTCTCTATCCTCAGCGGCCGCCAGTTTACCCTCGGTGGCCCAGCCCAGCTCTTCCCCTCCCCCATGCGCTGTGTAGAACCTTTCTGTCCCTCCCCACGTCGTTGTCGATCCCTGACGATCGACAACCTGCGCTCGACGCAGGTGACTCTTGCGGATCGTCCTTGCTGTCGTCTGGCCGCCGGGTGAGGAGGACGGTGCGCCAATCCCGGCTGACGGCGGCGCGAGGGTCGGAAAAGAGAGCAACGTGTGGAGGGAGATGGAGGATGGAGTGGGCCGACAGGCCGAGCGGTCGAGGTGGAGCGACGAGGACGTTGGAGGCGAGTCGAGAATGTGCGAAGGGGAAGGGTCCGCAGGCGCTGAAGAGAAGGAAGGGGGATCCGGGCTCGGCGGGTCGAGGTGGGGAGGGGCGAGGCGCTCGATCTCAGCAAGAGGCCGGTAGATTGCCTTGACGTCCCTCGGAAAGCTGTATGTCTGTCCGTCCAACTCGCCGATAGGAGGTGTGGAGGCACAAAGGAGGTTGCTGCTGCTGCTGCTGCTCTCAGGTTGGGCGAGGGTGGGAGAGCCGTCGGGTGGGAAGGAACGGTACGACGGCAGAGTCTCCGGTCGAGAGCTCGTGGTGCTGGTAGAAGAGTTGAAACGAGCCGCAGAAGACGCGAAGGCAGGCATGTGGTAGGATAGGGAGGCTGAGGAGGAAAGTGGTCGAGTGGGAGGAACGGAGGCGAATTGAAGGAAGGGGAAGGGCGGGCCACTCCTGTCGTGAGAGGGGGCGTGCGCAAGGAAGGGGCTCGAGATCAGAGCGACACGAGTGCGCATGCGAGAAGACCACCTGTCTGTGTCAGCCTGTGAGTCCAGCAGGGGGAGATCAAGAGAGCAGCGCTGCCAGGCAGGCCATCGTAGGCCAGATCAGGGAGAGGAGGCCAGGAAGAGCGGGCAGGCGGGAGGGCCAGAACGAGGATGAATCGATTACAGTACTGCGCGCCCGACCCCCTCGTCGGCGACGGCCGCCCGTCCACCCCTACCAGGACTGCTCGGTCGTCATGGACGTGTCAGGCTGGTCTACTGTAGGCGCTCGACAAACTTCTTTGTGCTGCAGTATCGCAGTGCCGTGGTCGAATCGAGGGGAACGTCCCTGCAGCAGGTGATCAGGGATTCTCACCTGCACGCGCCGGCCAGCTCGCGAGGTCTCACCGCCAAACCACGAGCTCGACCCGACGCAGATCCTCACCTCCTCGATGACTTTTCTTTGCCCTTGGTCCCTCACCTGGCCAGCTGACCTCACGACCGAGCAGGCCTTGTTCGTCTTCGGTCGTCGGGTCGTCGAGAAGGCAATGACGACGGGAGGCGCCTCGTTCGGCGGGCCCGTACACGCCGGCAGTGTCCAGCTGCTGGAGCCGAACCAGCGTGCGACCCGGATTGTCTCAGCCCACGCCGTCGCTCGTATGCACGATCGCCGACCCGGCACCAGCGAACTCTGGCAGGGAAAGGAACCGTAGAGGGGGCGACGGATCCTTGACTTGCTGAACGACTACCACCGTCGTCTGTCTGCACGCTCTACAGTCCCTCCTCGCTCTTCCCGTCGCCCGTCGTCCTCCTTTCCCGCCATGTCGGTCGTCTCCCAACGCGGCTCCTCCAGCAGCGACACTAGCCGCACTCTCCAGCAGCAGCCGCAGCCCTTGCAGCTCGACCTCGCGAGCTTCCCAAGCGTCCTCGACCGGCCGTTCGTCATGGGCCAACCGTCGCCCTACCGCCGGAGCAGCGCGAGCGGCAGCCAGCTCGGTGAGATTGAGGAGGAGGACAGCGACGACGACTTGATGCGATCTGGAGCCCGACCTGGCAGATCAAGTGGTGCGCCCTTCCCTCCCGCTTCCCTCAGCTTGTCCCTCGCACGGCCTGGGCACTCGAATACTGACCTCGACTCGGCAACAAACCTGACCAGGGACGGAGCCAAGACGGCGCTTGACCGGGCTCGCGACGCCGCCCGCATCGCCCCTTCTTGGCGGCGACGGCTTCAGCTCGACGTCGACGCCGGACGGAAGGTGCTTTGCCCTGCCCCCTTCCAACTCTTCAACCATCTCGCTCCCCACCTGCTCGGTTTCGCCCACGTCGTCAACCTCCCTGCTTCCGGCACACCGCATCCTTCGCAAGGCCCCTCCATCCCCCACCCGCTCCTCCGCGGGCCGCAGCGCCCGTTCGCCTCCGGCCTCCCTGCGCGTCGCCTCGGCCGGGCGCAACTACGGCGGTCGCAAAGAGGTCATCCAGGAAGGGCTGAAGGAGTTCAAGTCGGACGTCGTGGCCGACCCGAACAACGTCAAGAGCCCGAGCTCGACGGCTTTCTGGGCCGGGCTCGACGATGACGACGACTTGTAGCCCGTCCTTCCTGTCCTCAGTTGGTCCCCTCAATCTACCTGCATCGCTCCTGCGACAAAATGTCGCACAGAGTCCATCCCTTTCTCCCTCACACATGCCCCTCTTTGCATCGCACAGAGTGTCTCGACAACGCCTCATGCACACACGTTTCCTCGCTGCCCTTCCCCGTTGTACCTCGCTCTGCCCTAGTTGTGCTTCTACCATGTACGTTCTGTCTTTTGCGGCTCGACTGACCCGGCACACGAGATCCGCTGGCACACGCGCAAGTTGAGTCATCTCCGCAGCAACAGCGATCTCGGTCAAAACGTTGCACGGACGAAAGGCGCGAGCTGCGCATCTCTGCCAAGCGAAAGGGGGGACAGGCCATTGCCGACAGCGAAAGGTTCATGACGGGCAGAGGTGTGTCTATAGGTCGCCTTGCTCTTGCCTTTGTGCGTTTGGTCAGCGCGAGACCGAGTTGACGGGGTTGAGCGGCTTGCCCTCCTTGAGGTACTGGGCCACGTTGGCAAAGACGGTCTTCTCGCCGGTCGCGATCGTGCCCTCGGTGAACGCGCCAACGTCTTGAGATAGCGCGCAAGGTCAGCGCCGGACGCCAGCAGCATGTTCTTCAAAGACGAGGACTAGGAGAGGTGGACGAACGGGGCTGGAGCGTCACCTTGAGCGACTCGAGCAGGAACGGGTGAATCTTCGGCTCGTTCTCAAACACGTCGAGGCCGGCACGGGCGACCTTGCCCGACTTGAGCGCAGCGACGAGGGCCTCCTCGTCAATGACCGCGCCGCGAGCCGTGTTGACGATGAAGACGCCGTCTGGAAGTCAAGCAAGTGGAGGAAGGAGGTCAGCGAGAGGGCGGCCAAAGTCAGGATGAAGAGGTCAAGGAGCGCACCCTTCATCTTGCTGAATGCCTTCTCGTCGATGATGTGCCGCGTGTGCTCGTTGAGCGGGCAGTTGAGCGACTACAAAAAGAAACAGAGCGATACGTCGCGTCAGCGCCAGAAGCAGTGCACCTCTCGTCGGTCCTTCGCGAACAGAGACTCACGATGACGTCCGACGTGGCCAGCACCTCGTCAAACTCGACCCACTTGGCGCCGCCAGCGTTCGCAACCTCGTCCTCGCGGCTGAGCGGCGTCCGCTTGTTGTAGACGACCTCCATGCCGAGTGCCGACGCCCGCGCGGCGAGCGTGCTGCCGATGGCGCCCATACCGACGATGCCGAGGCGTAGTCCCTGGGGGTCCTTGGTCAGACCGAGACCAGCTCGCCACTTGCCAGCGCGGGCGTTTGCTTCAGCCTCGGTCGACCCGCGCAGAACCTGGAGCGTCAATAGGAGCGCCATGTCGGCCGTCGACGACGTGACGGCGTAGGGCGTGTTGGAGAACCACTGTAAGGGAGGGCAGCGACGTTCATGTCAGCGACAAGACAAACGAGAAACGCATGCAGCCCCCCCCCCTCCCTCCCACATGCTCGCGCTATCAACAAGTGAAGTAGCAGAGCTTACCGCTTTGCTCTCTGTCAAGAGCGTCGTGTCGACATCGTCATACCCGGCCCCTCCCTGCGCCCAGAGGCCACAGGTGCCGGGCGCCAACAGGGGCTTCAGCAGGTCGGCATCGAAGGGGCTGTAGGCCGAGGTGCCGAAAAGAACGTAGCCGGCATCGAACGGCCCGTGCTCATCGCAGAGCTTCTTGACATTCTCGACGACCTGAGTGAAGGGGAACAGGCAAGCAGAGCGAACAAAGGGGGAGAAGGGTGCAAGATGTCAGCAGACGGTGAGGGGAGAGGCAGAGATGAACGGGCTGCGAGGGAAGGGAAGGAAGGAGGAAGGGTTCCAACACGGACCTGAGCTCGGTCGGTCGGGATGAAGTAGTGCACGTCATAATCTTTCTCGAGCTCCTTGAACTCGGCGACGGCAAAGCGAGGGTAGTTGATGCCAAGGATCTGTGAAGAAAGTAGGAGACACGAGGTTGACGAGGCAGGTCAGCCTCGCAAGGTCGAGTCGGTCGACGGGAGGCGGGGCGAGCCAGGCAAGCGCGCGCAGCACCACTTCCCCTTCTCGTCCTCGAACTCACCTTGCGACGGGCGGGAACGGGCATCTTGGAGCAGAATGGACGGGAGGTGGACGGGAGAAGGGCAGGGGAAGGCTAGGTCAAGGGCGTGGGTATCGGTCTACAATGCTCGACGTCGTTGTTGTCGCCCTCTTTGGCATCGGGCCGCCTCCGTCGACGGCCTCCTCCGCTGACGGCCGCCTCCGTTGCTCGCTGATCTCATGTCCTTATCTGGCAGCGGCGCCTTGCCGCTCTCGGACGGGATTGACCGACCCCACAACCGGTGTTACTTCCCCACAAGCAGCTTCGACGATACGAGAACGGCAGCATTCCAGCCGGAGCCCAGCTCGTGGTTC
Source organism: Cystofilobasidium bisporidii (assembly GCA_014825535.1). Taxonomy (NCBI): domain Eukaryota; kingdom Fungi; phylum Basidiomycota; class Tremellomycetes; order Cystofilobasidiales; family Cystofilobasidiaceae; genus Cystofilobasidium; species Cystofilobasidium bisporidii. The sequence continues at coordinate 145,748 of MVAK01000030.1, forward strand.
AGACGGGTCCACTGGCTGTGCCGGTCCCTCGCTGTTCGACGTCTTCCTGCCTTCGTTCCCTCACCTGCTCTCCACTACGCCCTCCCTCCCCATTCATCCTTCCTGCCCAAGATGCTGCAGAAGGACAGCAAGATTGTCATCGTCGGCGCCGGCGTCTTTGGCCTCTCGACGGCCCTCCACCTGGCCAAGTCGGGTCAGTCCTAGAATGCTCGACTTGCTCCGAGCTTCCCTCGAGCTGACCCACCGCCTTCCTTGACCGACTCACCCAGGCTACTCGGACGTCACCGTCTTCGACTATCAAGCATATCACGAGTCGGCCTACGACACTTCAAAGGGCTGCGATGGCGCATCGTCCGACTCCAACAAGATCTTTCGGTGCGTATGAGAAAGGGTTTAGCGAACAGGGCAGATGGGGTCCAAACCCCTTGCCGGCAGGCCGCAGCGGGGTTCCCTTCTACCCCCCCCCCTTCCCCGTCATGCACTGATTCTCGAGCTTGGGCCATACCGACAGAGCTTCTTACGGCGACGAATGGCAATACCAGAACCTGGCCTTCGAAGGTCGCAAGACTTGGGAAGAGTGGAACGGTGGGCTCATCTCCTTTGCCTCCTGTCTGCTCTGAGATGGATGGCTCACCCCGCCTTAATTCCACTTTACAGCCCGGATCGCCAAATCCCCGACCAATGTCAACGACACGCCTGTCTTCTACCGTACCGGCGTTCTGCGCCTGTCGGACCTCGCGCCCGAGAGTGAAAACTACTCGAAGCTCTCGCCATACGACTGGGAGACGATGGAGCACCTGGCCGCCGCCGGTCTGCGCCACCACTGTTTCGTCTCGGTGCGTCCGCGGGCATTCAGCCCTCCCCTTCTTGCGCTCTCTTGAAGGTCGAACGCTGAGCAGATCGCGCGTTGTCTGCCTCCAGTCGTCTGTCGAGGACCAACAGCGACTGAAGGAGATCCTCCAGACCCCGGCCGAGCGAGGCCGCAACTTCAAGGCCAAGATGGACTTCTTTGTGGACGCCCTGGGCGACGAAGGTGTGTCGCAGGAGCGCTACATCGACATCTCGGGCGGGTTCATGCGCGCCGACAAGGTGCGTTTCATATCCTTGTCCAGCCCTGTTGCAATTGGCGCTGACCGCTCCGACCGCCGTCCTCTGCAGGCCTGCGCGTTCGTCCTGTCCCTGTGCAAGGAGGCCGGCGTGAAGTTTGTCCTCGACGACGTCCGCGGCCGTTTGTCTTCTGTCCTGGTGCATGAGAGTGGCAAGGGCAGGAAGGTCAAAGGCATCATGACCGAGGACGGTGTCAAGCACGTCTCGGACCTCGTCATCGTCGCCTGTGAGTGGCTCCTGGCTCCCGAGTCTGAAAGCGGCCGCGCGAGATGTTGACAGGCTGGGATCTGTACGTGCGCTTCGCAGGTGGCGGTTGGACGCCTTCAGTCCTGCCCTTCGACCAGGACCTGCTCGAGACGACGGCCGGGACCGTTGTCACGATTCAGCTCCCGCCAAAAGAGACGTCGCCCGAGATTGCGGCTCTCTGGGAGCGCTACGACGAGCGCAACTGCCCCGTCTGGGCGTACGGTGCGTCTTTCACTCCACATTCTCCCTTGAGAGCGCTGCATGGTCCTCATCTTCGCCCTCTTCTCTTGCTTGCAGGCTTGACCGGGCACGTCAGCCCCGAATTCGCTGGCATCTACGGCTTTCCTCACGTGGAGGGCAAGATCAAGAGTGAGCAGGCGCATACACCCCCCCCCCCCCGCTCTCTTCCGGACCTTTGCTGACCGGGTCCTGATTGCTTTCACCGCAGTCGGCTATCGTGGGCGCAAGTGGACGCACTATCAGCCGCACCCCGAAACGCAGAAGCTCACTTCGACGCCCATCACGCACGCAACGCGCGACAAGAAGATCGACAACCTTCCCAAGGTCGGCCTCGACAACATCAAAAAGTTCATCGCCAAGGTGGGCTGCTCGCTCTTCAGCTCTCACACTGACCAGTGAGCCGGTGCTGATGAAACCACCCTCGCTTGCGTGCAAAAAGTTCATGCCAGACCTGACCCCGCTCGGCATCACTGGCACCCGTCTCTGCTGGTACACCGACTCGTGCGTCCTTCTGTATCCGTCAACCCTCTTGACGCCCGATCGCTGACGCTCTGCCTGACGCGGCCGCAGGGTCGACAACCACTTTGTCGTCGACTTCGTCCCCGGCTTCGACAAGTCCCTGTTCCTCTGCACCGGCGGATCCGGTCACGGCTTCAAGTTCCTCCCGCTGCTCGGGCGCGAGGTCGTCGCCCAGCTTGAGGGTCGCGACACCGACTGCAACAGGCTGTGGCACTGGCGCGGCGGAGGTGCGTAGTCTTTGTCGCATGCCCAAGCCGGCGAGACTTGCTGACGATGAACCCCCCCTTGCCTTTCTCGTGTGCAGCGCCGACGCTCAAACCGGCGGCCGAGGGCGGTGACGCGTTCGACCAGGAGAAGCCGACCAGCCACGGCCACCGCAACGGCCTTGAGGAGGGTCCATCTGGACCGCGCTCGCTCGCCCGTCTCCAGAGTACGTGTCCTCTCTTTTGGATCTCGAGTGTTCATCCTCTGTAGCGCAGCATGGGACGCTGACCAGATCTATTCCCACTGCGCGCTCTCACAGTGGCGACAAAGGCCGATCTCACGTTCAACGAAGCCGACTTTGCGCTCGTCACCAAGAGAGCGCGCGAGGGGCGGTCGAGGTTGTAGACGTCTTGTGCGGATACTGTTGAGGGTTTTGATAGCATTGCACTAGTGGATCGAAGCGAGCGAGCCGTGGGATAGCGGGTGTGGTACAGATGCGAAGCAAGGAACGGGAGCAAGAGGGCAAATGTTCGAGAGGTCCAGGATGGGTACGGGTACAGCGAGCGAGTGCGAGATTACGTGTGCTTGAGTTGGATACCATTTGAGTAGAAGGTGGACGCCGTCATCTACGGCTGCGTCTCGTCAGCTGCCTCGAGCACCGGCCCCTCGTCCTCTCGCGACGACGGCTCTTCCTGGGCGAGCGGATCGGCGGCCGCCCGCTTCCAAAGAGCGCCGGGATCTTCGACCTCGGCATCGACCCCTGCAACGTGCTGGACCTCGTGTACCGTCTCGACCTTGCGGCCTTCGCGGACCTGGTAGCCCTCGTTGCCCATGCCGCCGCCGAGTCGCTCAAACGCGAGCGCCGTCTCGAGGAACCACTCGCGCTCCTTGACGTAGTGGACGACGACCGTGCCGGCGCCCCAGCGGCCGGCCTTCCACTGGCCAAGGTAGCGGTCGTCGATGGACGGCCGGCGGGCCATGACGGTCTCGGGCAACAGCGGCGACGTGTCCGGCACTGACGAGTAGGGCGAGAGCAGTGACATCTCGGAACCCTCGATGAGGGCCTCGACGCGCTGCAGCGGCGTCATGTTGGGCAACGGCGGGCGGTACTCCTTGCCAAACTGCGAGACCGACGTGTACGACAGCGAGTCGGCCTTCTTGCGGCCCTTGGCTTTGGACGCGGCCGAGCGGTTGGCGGCCGGGTCGCTGCCGCTCTCGGATCCGCCCTTGGGCGACGTGCTGCTGTCGAGCGTCAGGAGTTCGGTCTGGATTTCGCGCGCCGTCGACGGGTAGAGGAAGCCGTGCGAGTAGACAGTGCCCGCCCGAGGATGGTCGTACATCCAGCACGACTCGGACGCCCACAGGATCGTCTCCTTTTCCGGGTGCATGTGCATCCAGCGCGCAACGAGCTTGTCCTCGGCGCCGCGGATGAGCTGGCGGACCGGCACAGACGTCGCGACGTAGTGAACGAGGTCGAGCGACAAGGCGTAGCACTCGCCGCCCATGAAGAGGTTCTTGATGAGGTCTGTAGGAGGAGAAGAAATGGTCAGACGGCGACCAAAAGAAGGGGGAAGAGGAGCGGCAAAACGCGTGCATGCGTGACTGACAGCCCCAGTAGACCTTACGGCCGCGCAGGACACGCAGGCGCTTCTCAAGCTCGCCGAGCATGACAAAGCTGTCGTCGTCGCTCTTGACAACAAAGTCGGGCTTCTTCTCGCCAACCTCGCCACGACCGGCGGGAACCATGGCGTTGTCCGACGCCCAAGAAAAGTAGTCGTGCGTCTTGCCTGAGTTCATGTTCTCGCGGACCTCGAGGATGACGATGTCGCCGTATGCTGGAGGTCGGTTGAGGAGGTCGCATGAACGTCAGCGCCGATTCGCAATCAATCGAGGAGCGGATCAAACGTCGGCGGGAACGAGGACAGGAACGCACTCTCCATCTCGGTCCGGACGAGTTCCTTCCACTTGCCCCTGGGCATGCCTAGGATGAAGCGGACGCGGGTGCTCGCAAGACCCTCGCCCTGCTTGCCTCGCCAGACGTCGCCGCTGGCCCATGTGCTGCGGATGAGCATGCGCCGCTCGAACGCCTGATCCGTGCTGAAGACGCCGACAAAGACACCGACGGGCGGGAGCTTGTCTGACTCGAGCGAGGACGGGGCAAGCAGCGGCTGGGGCAAAAGTGGGTGCAGCGGCGAACCGACCGACGGCAGCGGTATTCGTTGCAGCGTCTCGGGCGAGAGGGACGACAGGGCGTGGTACGACGGGTAAGGCGAGATGCATTGTGGCCGGTACTCGATCCGAGTCTTGTCTGCGAGCAAGTCAGGTGACACCGCAAACGATTTTTAGTCTGTCCGCTGTGCGAGAGGTGGAGTCGAGCGAGGGAGGACGGACCCGGGTTGAAGACCCAAAACATCCAGTTCACGAACGACCACAGGCACACGATGGCGAGGATGCTGGCCGTGAGCTGAGCACAGACAGAAGATCAGGATTAGTCAGGATGTGAGGAGAGGGAACCGAGACAAGACCAAGAGAGACGCACCCAGCCCCGTTTGCGCTCGGGCCTGAACCTCCTCCACCACCGCGCGCCGCCACTGCCGCCGCTGCCGCCCATGCTGCCCCCAACGCCAGTGCCTGCCCGCTTGCGGCGCTTCTTGCGGTCTGCGGCCGACCCAGACGTGCTCAGAATACCCGCGCTGCCTGGCCGACTGCCGCTATAGCTGCGTGAGTTGCGCCGCTTCCACCAGCGCCGCCATTCGGTGGCCTTCTCTCGCACGTCGTCCTTGGTCGGCAGCAGCTTCTCTAGCGTCGAGGGCGGTGGGTAGAAGGCGCCATACGTGCCCGCACCGTGGCCATGATCACGCTCGTCCGGCTCGGACGCCGTTGAGGTTGATGGCCGCGGCGACGAGGGCGTCGAGTCGAAGAAGCGTGAGTGGCCGGGGTAGGCGCTGCCGCTCTCCATCTGGAGCGACACGGCAAGCGTCGGCGACGTCTGCGCCGTCTGGTAGGCCGTGTTGAAGCCGGAGTGACCGACCGAGCTGGGGAGTGGCAGCGACGGCAAAAGCTGGGACAGCGAGTGCGATGACGAGGACGACGTCGTGGGGTTGACCGAGTAGGGCGGCAGCGCCGACGAGCCGCCGTCGACCGCACCTGAGCCATACAACAGGCCCTGGCCAGACAGGCTGCCGCTGCCACCGCCGGCGTGCGACGGCAGGTAGCCGCTGCCCGGGCTGACGGGGACGAGGTCGTCGACCCGCGAGCCTGATCGCGTGGGCGACGCCGGGTACTGGATCGCCGTCGTATTGCTCGACGACGACGACGACGACGTGCGGAGCGGCGGGCCCTTGCGCGCTGATGACGCCGGCAGTGTGCGCAGGGTCGGCCCTAAGCCGTACTGGCCGTAGGACCCTGTCGTCGACGAGACCGGAGGAGGTTGCGACAGCGATGGCCCTGGCGACGGCAGGTAGGGATTCAGGGGCTGCTCTCGCGGCTGAGGGGCTAAGGCGATGGCAGGTGGTTGCGGCGGACCGAGGGTCGAGCTGCCGGCGGCGTCCGACACGACAGACGAGCACGACGATGAGTCGGCCAGGTCGTCCGGCGTGGCTAGGTACGCCTGCGCGGAAAGGACGTGCTCAGAGTGACCAGTCGACCGCCGACTCCCCTTTTTTCCACGGGACGACGAGGTCGACGAGCCAGCGTCGGCCGTGGGCTCGTTGGTGCTGCTAGCGCGTCGCCGTCGTGCCGGTCCGCCACCGCTGGCTGCCGTCGGCGTGTAGGCCTGAGGGCTCGCCATCTGCTGCTGATGCAGGGAGCCGGACGAGTTTGAGTGCAGCGAAGGTGCGGTCGTGCTGGAGAGGCCGGGGATGTCTATCGAGGACGGTGTCGTGACGAGGAGCGAGGGCCGCCGACGATGCACGCCACTGTTGGAGGAGGGCGACGACATTGCCGGGAGTAAGGCCAACAGAGAACCTGACGTAGCTCAAGCAACGTGCGCAGGCACTGCGGGCTGACGCAGGGGACCTCGAGGAGCAAAGGATGCGGAAGAGCGGGAAAGCAGGAGCGAAAGGAGGAGAATGGGCTGAAAGGAAGGAGATAGTCGCGAGAGGGGGGAGGCGAGCCAGCCAGATGAGGTCAACGTGCACGAGCAGCAAACAAGCGCCCCGGCTGGACAGCCAACCAGCGCGTGTGCCTTCGACGACGTCGCCACCACTTCATGCAGATCACGCAGAGCGCCCTCGCTTTCGCCTGCGTCGTGCTGCCTGACTGTACGCATCATAGAACAGTTCTTCTTTTCATTGTCTATCCAGGTCGTGAAGAGGAACGGGAGGTTCTGTCGACGGGGCAGCGAGCGTGCTGCTGCATGTGCCCTGCCTGTGCACGCCCCCGGTCTTTACTCGTCGGCGCCCTCGAAGCGCTTGCCGCGCCACTTGCCAACGAGGCTCGCCTTGGGCAGCCGGCCGACCTGGCCCTCGACAAACTTCATGACCTCCTCGAAGTAGCCCTTCTGGGCAACAGTCTCGTCTGATGGATGGGAGCAAGAAGGGAAGGCCTTGTTCAGCACGCCCCATGCAAACATCGAAAGGGCAAGTCGGCCGAAGCGGACGTACTGTGGTTGCCCTCGAGGAACTTCTTGAGGACCGTCTTTTGCTTGCCGTTGCCGTGGTCGCGCATGTTGGCGATCTTGGCGAGCTGCAGATGAGCAAGGGGATCCAGTCGGCGAAGTCAGCCGATGGTCCGCAGCATTCACGAGCACTGGAGTGAGGGCGTTGACGGACCTCGTCCATGTGCTTGGACGGCACGATCTCATCCTTGCGGCCCGACAGTAGCAAGATGGGCAGGTCGGCCGGCAGGGTGAGGAACTGGGTCCTGCTGTCCCACTTCTGGTGCAGGAGCCAGGTGAAGGACGCGAGCGGCGGCGCGAGCGACGGGATGAGCTCGGTGATGCTCGTGAACGTGTTCTCGAGGATGAGGGCAGCCGGAACCGAGGGGTTCTGTGCAGCGAGGTTGATGGCGACGGCGCCGCCAATCGACTGGCCAAAGAAGACGATGGGGCCCTTGCCGAGGACAGGGTGGTTGGTCAGGAAGTCGAGCGCCGTCTGAGCGTCGCTCTGGAGTTTGCGCACGAGAGAACGCAAGTCAGCTGGCATCCCAGACGAGGCGATTTTGAACGACACAGACGGCCGAAGCGCACCTTGATGCCCTTCTCGCTCGGCTTGCCCTCGCTCAGGCCGTAGCCGCGGTACGAGAGCATGAGGCAGTTCATCTTTAGGTTGTGGACAAAGACTTTGGCGACGGCTGCGGGGGGCGGCAAGGACAGCGAGCTCGTCAGCGGCTGCAGCGAGGCCGACCGACCAACAGGGCCAGGCAGGGACAAGAAGATCAGGACGCACGAAGACGGTGACCCATGTTGCCAGCGTTGGCGTGGAAGTAGAGGACGGTCGGGCGCTGCTTGTAGAACTGGGAACGGAAGCGCACGTTTCAGCGCGTCAGCCTCACAGCCTCGCATTGTCAGAGCGAGCGGGACGCTGCAGAGACTGTTGCAGAGGCCACGCACCTGCTCGCCGACGCGCCTCTCCTGCGTGAGCATCAGGTAGGTCTTGAGCTTGGTGCCGTCCGGGGCGGTCAGCTCGTGCTCCTCGTACGGCATGTCGAAACCCTTCTCGTCAGGCTTGGCGACCGTCTCGCGCGAGCCCTCCGGGTAGGCCGAGCTGGGAGCAAGCAAACGAGCAGGAAGAAGCCGGTCAGCCCAGGGCACTCTTGACGGGCGACTGGAGGAAAGAGGAACGAAGCGCGCGCACGGGTAGATGATCTTGTGCTGGCCGAACCAGACGCCGCCGATGGCGAGTCCGATGAAGAGGACGGTAAGGGTCCCCACTGCGGCAAGCGGAGAAGAGCGCAAGAGGGCTGTAGTCAGCATGCGATCCACAGGCGAGGCGGGCCTGTCAAACTGTCGAACGAGAGCCGGCTTGGAGGGGGAGGAGCAGGAGAGATCCCCCGAGGTGAAAAGACCTCCGGGAGCTGCTCCTTGACCGCTTGGCTCGCCCGAGACAGCAAGAGGGGACGCACAAAGTTTGGCGACCATTCCGAGCAGCCAGGAGAGGGACGGCATGACACTTGAGGGGCAAGAAAGGCGAAGGAGGGCTTGGGGTTGTCAGCGATGGGCGTTCGAGGGCAGCGAAAGGACGCGCTGGCACCGGGCGGCGAAAGGAAAGGGCGGCCTCCGACGGTCTCAGCGTGAGCCTCACATGCCCCATGCGTCCAGGGTGACCCGGCCCACTCCATCTCGACTGGCAGGACGCGCGCACGCAAGCGGACCACGACGCACCCAGAGGGTCGAGCGGAGGAGGGCGGCCGGACGGGCGGCAGCTCGGCGCTCGTCATGGCCATCGCGCACGCTGGCCAGCTGACAGCTGCTGGTCGGACGATCTGCGCGTCGGCCCTGCCTGCTCTCTGTGCGCTGCCCAACTGCCTCACCACGCTGACCTCGTGCACCTGCCCGTCTTGACGTGGTCTCGCCCGCGCGCTGGCTCACCTTTGCTCTGTCGAGCCTCGGACAGCTGGCACCAGCCCTCATCGCCCCTCGCAACGCTCGCGGGCCCGTGCGACCTGCGACCCAAAACCCTCGCGCACGGCCCTCCTCCTGCCAGCGGCATCGCGCGGTCGGTTCTCGACTTCCCGTGCAGCTCGCCTTGGCTTGATGTCCGCTCGAGCTTCTCTCCCCTTGTCCCTCACCTTCTTGTCGGTCGAATGCAGCCGTTTCGGTCGACCTAAGATGCCGCCTCAGTCCATACCCGCAACCCTGCCGACCTCGCCCGCCCAGTCGTTCACGCCCCGACCGGAGATCCTCGAGGCTCGCCGCCAGCAGCAAGAGAGCGGTCGCCAGGACCGAGCAACCGATTGCGACTGGCTCTCACTGAGCGGGATAAACGTCGTACGGGTGTCTGGAGTGCAGCCAGAGGTACGCCTGCGGCTCCCTAGCGCTCGCTCCGTAAGACTTCACGTAGACTGACATCCGCTCGCTGGGATGGATGGGGCGCAGCTCGTCGAGCTTCTTTCTCAGCTGCTTCAAAGCTCGGGCCTGCCTTTGCCGGCATCAAGTATCGCCGAGCCCGACCTCCCAAGCCCGCTCAAGGTCGACACCCCGTCGACTTCCCTGCCAAAATCACCTTCAGAGGACTCGGTCGTCATAATTGATTCCCCCGCCTCATCGACTAGGCCCGTCGCCAGCCAGCTCGAGGACAGAGCGCGTCTTGATTCCGACGCGAAGGCGACCTACAAGGTCGACATGCTATCGACAGCCGCAGCAACGACGATCTCAGGACATCACAGTGCGTGGCCGCCTGACATCCTGCGCAGCAAGGACATCAAGGACGCATCCCGCAAGGCCAGCAGACGCGGAACGAGCCTGAAGGCTTCAAGCGAGTGCACCTTGGGCAGAGAGTGGACGCTCGGTGGGACGCCGTGGAAGATGCCTACTTTCGAAGAACTTAAGTCCGTCCTCTTGACCTGTCGGCGCTAGATCACATTCACCTCTGCTGACGTCCCGCGCGGGTCCGCCAGATCTGTCCGGCTCTGCCTCGCCCTCTTTCAGGCCGTCGCACGCTTTGGATGGTCGATCGGCGCTCCCGTGCGCGCAGGGGCACGCAAGGTGCGGGCCACTGCGACCGCTTTGCTGCCCTTCCGCTTTCGATGAGTGATCCTGTCTGACCGAAGCTGGCTCATGCACACGTCCAGGTGTGAGCCTCGCCTATCTGGCCTTTCTTCCTCGAGCACAAGCATTGCCATTGACATTGCCGGGCTCGGGCGTCGACGAAGGCTCCGCCAAGTAGACACCGCTCTGCACACCGAGCCGAGGGGAAGGGCGGGCCCGCCGAGCCGAATCACCGCCGGCCGTACCGTTCGTATCTTTTGGCGTGCGGCAGCTTCCGATTTTCGAGAGGTCTGTTTTGATTTCTCCCGACGGGCAAGGCGGCTCGATTCCGGGGGGGGGGGGGGGGCGCAAATGATCTTGCGGGGTGTCAAGTGGGGAAGAAAGGCGCCAGCTCGGGCACCCCCGAAGATCAGTTGCTCTATCGCCGAGCTCACTGCGCCGTCGACAGCCCTCTTTAGCTCGACTTCGCCTCGTGTTCTTTCATCCTTCTTTCCTCCTGATCTCTTTACCTCCTTCCTTCGACCTCGTCAGCCACTTAATCTCAGCATGAACCAAAAGGAGGAGAGCATCTACGACAAGAAGGAGCCCGTCGCCGTCACGGTCGAGGGTGTCCCGGACGCGATCGAGGAGTACTATGTCGACCCGGCGGTCGAGAAGCGGGTGGGTCTTCATAGCTACGTCGCAAAGGGCAAGAGCCCTCCAGGACCAAGACTGACCAAGGAGTCTATCCCCAATGCCCGTCGGTAGCTCGTCCGCAAGCTGGACATGCGCATCATCCCGATCGCCTTTTTCATGTACCTCTTCAGCGCCCTCGACCGCAGCAACCTCGGCAACGCCAAGACGGACGGCATGACGACCGACCTCGGCTTCACGGGCAACCAGTATAGCATCCTGATCACCGTGTTCACGCTGCCCTTTGCCCTGCTCTGGTGCGCGTTTTCCGCTCTCGGTGTTGTGATGTCGCGCAAGCGGGGCTGATTGCTGACCAGATCGCCATCCTTATCCCTTGCGTCTACGCAGCGTCCCCGGCGCCATGATCACTTCGATGGTCCCCGGCGGACCCAAGGTCACCCTGCCTGCGATGATGATCCTCTGGGGCTTCATGGCCGCGGTCGGTGCCGCTGGTGCGTCGAGCCTCAGGTGGCTCGTCGCGCGCGGTCGACCTTGACGCACTCGCCCCTCTTTTCACTTGTTGACCCCCTTCCCTTTTTTCCTTCTTCTGCAGCCAAGAACTTTGGACAGATGGCTGCCATCCGCCTGCTCCTCGGAGCCTTCGAAGCCGGCTTTGCGCCGTCCTTGATCCTGGTCAGTCGCTTTCCTTTGTAAGGCACTCTCACGCGTGAAGGCGGTCTCCGCTGACGCGCGCCCCCCCCCCCTTCCTCTTTCACCCTTCACCACCACGACCTCCAGTACTTGACGTTCTTCTACACTCGTGGAGAGCTGGCCAAACGGTGCGTCCTTCTCTCGCCTTCTCCGGGCTCAGGCCGCCTGGTCCTGGCTCCTCACCCTTCATTGACTACTTCATGTACTGAAGCGTGCTTCATTTTCGTCCCTCCTTCCGTCTTTCCTTACAACGTCCCTACTTCCCTCTTCCCTTTCCTGGACCAGCATTTGTGCCTTCTACTGCTGCCTTGCGATCTCGGGCGCCTTCAGTGGCCTTCTGTCGTTCGGGGTGTTCCAGATCAAGACCGACAAATTGCACGGCTGGCAAGTGCGCCTTGTCCCCCGCTCCCTCCCCCTTCAACCGTGTCCTTACTGGCCCTGACCCATTCTGCCTGCCCGCAGATCCTTTTCATCCTCGAGGGTGGACTGACGGTGGTGGTCGCCGCTATCTGTGGCATCTTGATGCCTCCACGCCCGGCCAGCTGCTCCTTCCTGAACGAGGATGAGAAAGAAGGTCGGTACCCCGTCATTGCTGCACATCTCCCCCCACCAGGCACATCTTCATCCCCCCTCTCATGCCTCTCCTCCTTTCTCTCCTCCATCTCCCTGCGCCGTGCCCTGCGCTTTCCATGGTCATGGTCATGGTCATGGTCATGAGGACCTAATATTGACACTTCAGCATCCTCGCAGCCGCTCGCCTTCGCTCGCTCCGCGACTCGACCTCGGTCATCAACGCCAAGTTTTCCTACGGCACCTTCTTTGCCAGCTTGAAGGAGCCCACATTCTACGCCTACGCAGTCATCGCTTTCGTGCGGCCTCACTGCTCTGTTTCGCGTCCCGAAGCACCCCCGCTGATGCACAATGTCTGCTCCGTTCGACGATGCAGTCGTACGGCGTCGGATCGGCCACCGCGTCCAACTTCTTGCCTCAGATCGTCGCCAAGCTCGGTTACTCGACCGTCAAGACGGTGCGCATCGTCTTCCACCTAAACGCACCTTCAAAACTCTTTCGCTGACGATCTGCTGCTTCACCTCTCTCGTAGAACCTCTACACCGTCGCGCCCAACGTCTTCTCGGCCGTCTGCGTCCTTGTCACGTCGTACTCCTCGGACCGCCTTCGAGAGCGATCCTTCCACCTCATGTCGGCCATGACGATGACGTTGGTCGGCTGCCTCATCCTCGTCGGCCAGCCCGGTATCGGCGTCAGCTACTTTGCGACCTTCCTGATCGCCGGCGGCGCCTTCTCGCCCTCTGGTGCGTCTGCTCAAGCATGTCCAAATCCGGACTGCAAAGCTGAACGCCGCCACTTCCATCTGCTTCATTGCAGTCATCTTCCACACGTGGCACAACTGCAATGCCGTTTCGGAGAATGGTCGCGCTTTCCGCACAGGCTTCCTCACGTTCGTCTCCTCCTCCCGTCCTGCGCTGGATGCCGCCCCACTTGCTGACGCCCTACAACCCTTCCTCGCAACGACAGCCTCATGGCGAACGTGTGTCACCTTTGACCCAACTCCTCTTGGGCTGTAATTTTGTCTGACCTATGCTTTCCCTTTTTGATAGATCTCCGGCATCGTCTCTGCCAACATCTTCTTCGAGGCGTCGGCGCCTGCCTACATCCCCGCCCTCGCCATCACGGCCGCGTTCGAGGGCATTGCACTCCTCACTGTCCTGTCGCTACGCTCGTACTTCGCGTGGGACAACCGTCGGCGCAACAAGGCGCAGGGCGTCAACTGGACCTCGGCCGACGTCCCGACCGCTGCCCTCGCTGAGGGCCCCAAGAACCTGTCCTACCGCTGGTTCTGCTAGACTTGCCCCTAGTCCCCCACTCCAGATTCAGCTTATTCACCTCAAGGCAGATCACTGCCTCTTCCCGCTTCACCGTTGTAGTTTCCAGTCCCTCTTCCAATTCCTAGATGCCCTTGGCCTTCTCGTATGTCAACCTGGTCTCGTATGTCGACCTGATGATTACAAGGTCGAGGGGTATTTCATGCCAGAGCACCCACCGCATCACTTCTTCGACTTCTTGCCGCCGCCGTTCGACGACGTGCGGCCCTTCTTGCCACCGACCTTCTTGTCGTCCTCGGCCTTGCGCTTCTTGTCGCTGCCGTCCTTGGCCGGCGCGACCGGCGCCTTGACGCTGACGACCGACGAGAGGTTCCGGCCGTCTCCCTTGTCCTTGGCTGCCGCGAGCGCAGCCACCTGCGCCTGAGCCGAGGCCCAGTCTCCGGCCGAGTCGTCAATCGCGTACCTGCACGTTCGTCGAAAAGAGGCTGGGCAATGAGCGTTTGAGCGCAGACCGGAGGCACAAAGACACTCGACGGCGTTGAGGGCAAGGACCGTCAGTGAAAGAGGGGCTCACTGATCGAGGTCGAGCGAATCAATCATGGCCCGCTTCATGTCCTTCATCTTGCGCTGGGCCTCATCGCCAGCCTCCTCGAGCTCGGCGTCGAGCGTCTGCGCGAGCGGCTGCCAATCCTGGGTCGCCCCACTCGTGCCCGTCTTGCGCGCGACGTCGGCCGGCGTGCGCTCGGCCGGGAGCTCGTCCGCGATCGACTTTTTCTGGACGGCCTGCAGCGCGGCCGACAGCTTGCGGATTGCCTTGATGAAGAGAGCGAGAGCCTGGTTGACGGGCAGCGCCAGCTCTGTCGAAACGTCCTCGATCGACTTGCGCTGCAGGCCAAGACCGAGTAGGATCGATGCCTGGACTGGCGAGAGGTTGAGGTCCTTCTCCAACCGTCGGTCGAAGAAATACGCCGCGATCGTCGGCAGCAGGTCGAGGATGACGTGGTAGTCGAGCGTGTTGTGCGCGTAAGACTCGAGACGCTTCAGGTCGAACGGCGTGACCGAGTACGAGAGCTCAGTCATCGACAGCACTGCGAAGCGTTGCATAAAGGAAGCGTCAGTCCATGCTGCGGACGACAGATGATGAGGACGACGAAAAACGCACATCGAGACTCGTCCCTCTTGGCGCCAGCCGTTGCGGCATCGATGATGCTGAGCGACGTCGCCGACGTGAACTCGCGGAACTTGTACGACAGCAGCGCGAGGAAGCGCTTCCGAAAGTCTGGAGGCCGGCGAGCGATGGAGGGAAGCGTCAGCAAACGTAATAATCGGTGACGAGTCGATAGCGGGCACGCACCGGTCGCAAAGGCCTCGAGCCAGCCCTCCTCCTCCTTCTCAACACCGCCGAGCGCCTTGAGCATGACGCACGAGTGCTCGCCCGTCAGGTCGTTGGGCGTCTGGCGCAGGTAAAGCGGCACGTAGCCACTGCGCTTCCAGAACCGCAGCAGCTGCGGCGTGAGGCCGTACGACACGCCGATGTAGTCGAGCACGGGCGGCCGACGCTCAGACAGCCGTTGCAGCAGCGGCGGCATCGCCTGGGGCGCGCGGACCGCGAGCGACTCGGAATGCAGCGCGTCGCCCGTTGACGGCTCGTCGCCCGTCGTCGCCTCCATCAATGCCGCCTCGTCGTCGGCGTTGACCTCGGGCAGGTCGTCGAGGTTCGACAACTCGCCCGAGTAAAAGGCATTGAGCTCTTGAAGCGCGCGCGCGCCGTAGCCCATGTTGGCATAGTCCGGGTGCGTCGCGATGCGGACGACGCGCGCCCCGCTCAGCATCGCAAAGTCGTCGTCCTGGAACTGTGAGAGGCAAGGTAGAGCACGCGATCTCGGGGGTCAGCAGGGGTTTTGATGCCGAGCAGCCTCAGAGCACGCACCTGCTGGGCCATGAGCCACGGGATGAGGTCGCCGCCAGCGCGCTCGCCCCGGGCGAGGCTCTCGAGGATGACGTCCTTGGAGATGCGGCCCTCCATCGCGACCTGGAGCACGACGAGCGGCTCGGGCAGCGTGTTGTCGTTGGCGTCTATCGGAGGCAGCAAGACAAAGAGCTCGTGCGCGGGCGCGTCCGACATGAGCTGCAGGTCGTTGGGCGAGTTCTTGTAGTGCGAAGAGACGTAGAGCGCCATCATGCGCTGCAGGAAGAGCTCCGAGGCCGGGTGGAACGAGAAGAGGGTGTCGCGCGAGACGTGGTAGAGCGAGCATTGACTCGGATGCGGGCAGCCGGAGACGTTGCGCGACACGAGTGAGGCGTCGAGGCACAGCAGCGTGTTGAGCCAGCGCTCGACCGGGTCACCGGACGAGTAACGGATCGGCTCGTCGAGCTTGATCTCGCGCAGCGACCGGCCGACGGTCGCCTTCGAGTTGCCCTCGGGCTTCTTCTTGTCGCCCTCGGTCTTGGTGTCCTCGATCGCCTTGGCCGGTGCGGACGACGCCCGCGTCGACTCACGGAGCTGCTGGATCAGCTTGATGGATAGCGAGCGACCAGTGCCCTCGTAGCCGTTGATCGTCGATGCCATGAAGACAAGGTAAGGGCCGATGAGCTGGCGCACGAGTGGCAACGGGATCGCGGCCGCCTCGTCAATGATGACGAGCTCGGCCTGGCCGAGGACGTGAGCATCTTGCGGTTGAATGTACTGCAGCATCGAGAGGAGGAAGGAGTCAGCCCGGGCGCAGGTGTGCGCTTCTGCCACAGGACAGGAGGAAGACCGGCCGCACCTGAATCGTCTGCCGGTGGCCCTTGTGGATGTTGACGCGGACGACGCAGCCCTTCCACTCGGGCTTGGTGCTCTGCAGGATATCGTAGTCCTGGTGCTCCTCGTATCCAAGCTTGTCGAGTCCCTTGAACACAAACTCAAACAGCGTCTTGAGGTTCTCGGGCGATGGCGACGTGACAAAGATGTTGGAGTAGCCGTGCGCGAGCGAGGCGGCGATCGACAGGCCGAGGGCGGCCGACTTTCCGCGACCTCGACCGGCGGTCAATGTCACCGTCGACGACAGTGTCTTGGACGTGATGGCCTCGGTGAACGACAGGATGGCCTTGGCCTGCAGATCGGGCAGAGAAGAGGGTCAGCTTGGGCTCATGCGCAGCGAGCCCACGCTCTCCGACACCTGCTCCTCTCGAAGGTGGCGAGCCACTCAGCGTGACCATACCAGCTTCTCAAACGCACCTGATCGACCGTCTTGGCCAGGCCGACGAGCTCTCCGACGATCTTTGCTTCGCTGACCTCCTCGCGCACGCGCTCGAGCTCGCCCGCGGCCTTCTCCTTGCCCTTCTTGCTAGCGACGAGGCTGCTGGGCAGGATGTCCTTGCCGGCCGAGACGGGCAGCACGTTAAGCTCGTCATCGAGGAACAGTGATGAGGCCGAGGACGAGAGCGACAGGAGGAAGCGCTCGTTGAAGCGCGGCTTGAGCGACGTGTGCGAGTCAGTGCGGTAACGCGCGTGGACGTCCTGCGGGAGGGATTGGGTGCAAAGGTGAAGGCCGTCAAGACTGCGCTCGGTCCTGTGCAGATTCAAAGGTGAAAGAAGGGCGGCACGCACCATCGACATGTCGTACAGCTGCTTGAGACTGCTCATGGTCCTGAGGAGCAGGACGACGATGCCGCCACCCTCGACCGTCTCGACCGTACGCGCGAGCAGGTTGGGTGTGATCGCCTCAAAGTCTTGGAGGACGAGCATGCCAAACGTCTGACCGAGCACCTTGTCCGTGTCCTTGTAGTACGTGTACCGGATGTCGGTCACGCTGACGAACAGCTCGAACGGCGACTGCTCGTTGACGTCGCGGATCCCGCGCTTGACGTCGCGCTTGATCTTGGCCTCGCGCTTCTTGCGGTGCGAGGTGAAGCCGAGGTCCTTCTTATAGCACCACAGGACCGAGGGCCGGGCCGACACGCGCGTCTGCGACAGCAGGAAGTGCAGGTTGACGACCTGGTCCTTGCCCTTGTCGCCGACGAGAACGAAGAACGACCGGTGGTTGGCCGAGACGCCCGAGGTGATCAGGGACGGGATCCGCGGGTCGAGCTGCTTGCGCATGGCTGGAGAGGGTTGGCGGCGCGAGAGCGGGGAGGGGACGGAAGCCTGCTTCTGCTACTACTGCTCCTGGATGTCTCTGGCGGAGTCTGTGTGCCGAGGAGCTGCAGCGAGAGAGAGAGAGAGAGACTGAGGCAGGTGAGGGGGGGAGAGGTCTGAATGAGGTCGGCAGGCCTGCGCTCGCCCTGGCCGGTGGAGGTCGCCCGCGCAGCGCCCGGCCGAAATTTACGTGAACTTGGCCAAAATTCAAGTATTTACTCGTCTAAGGGGTTGACCGCGCTGCTCTCGACTGCTCACGTCGCCTGCCGCCTTCTTCATCACTTGCCTACCAGCCTCTCGCCCTCGTCGCTTCGCAAGCCATGGCGCCCGCTCAAGCAGCAGTCTTGCCGATGCCTCCTCAGGTTCCGCTACCCAGTGTGTGACCGCTTCTGCTGCGCTAGTCCGCTTCCTGCGCTCACGCTGCTGACTCCTTCCCCGCCCTGTCCGACGCGTCAGAGATCGACCTCTACAGCCTGCTCGACCTCCCGCCCGACGACGCCCGCGTGCACGACGTGCTCGTCCAAGTCGCGCGCGAGACCGAAAAGGGCAAGCAGGTGCTTGGCGAACGGCAGGAGAAGAAGTACTGTGCGTGCAAACTCGTCTCTACGAGGCTTGTGCCAGGTCAGAGGCGGGGCAGAGTGGGTACTGCGCACGAGGCTGACCACCGTCCTTCCTCCTTCGCTGCTGTGACCCGTCCCTCGTCTCTTGCGCGTGCCGCCCCAACAATCGGGAATTTTGTGCTTCTATCGCCTCTAATCGCACGCGTCATCTCGTTTGACTGGCCGCCCTGATACGATCCGACAGCCGACGCGACCTACCACCTCCACCCCGCGCTCTCCCTCTCCTACTGCTTCCCGCCGCGCCCACCTTCGCTCATCAACCAGATCGACCTCACCTCCCCGGTCCCTCCTCAGGCTCCTCCGCATCCCCTCGCCAATGCATCTGGCTCCTCATCGACCTCTGAAGCTGCAACGCCCACGCCTGCGCCCCTCCCGCCGTGTCCGCTCGACAAAGCCAGCGCCCTCCCCTGGCCTTTGACGATCCACAGCACTCTGCTCGACCTCTTGCCCGTCCTCGGCGAACCCGCGCGCAAAGGCGGCGGGCTCGACAACGTCGGTCGGCTCGGACCAGGGGTCTGGGTCGAGTGGTCCGACGTTCGTTGGCCTTGGACGACCGACGGGCAGGCCGACCCCTCCGAGGGCGATCACAAGAGACGCGGACTGTACGTCGAGTTTGAGGTGCGTGGAGCAGGGTGCTGGGAGCGGTCGTCGCTCGAGGGACAGCGGTGGAAGAGCTGCATGCTGTTTTACTCATGACATCCAGTCGTCTTGCGCGCCATGTGGCTTCATAGACCTCGCTGCTCGTTGCTTGTGGACAGGCTGACCCGCGCGCTGATCCCTGTCGTCCTCGTCTTGAAGAAAGGAGGTTCACACGGAGGGAATCCTGCCCGTCTGTCGAGGAAGGAGGCTCATGTGGAGAGGAAGTGCAGGAAAGGAAGACGGAAACGACCGCTCCGACCTTCTCACTCGTGTGCGCTGCTCGTCCAGCGAGCAGCAGGGAGAAGGGACGCCTGGGAATACAGTGGGAGGCGAATAGGCGAGGGATGGCAGTAGAGCGGGGGTCGGTCGCATCAAGCGAACGGCCTGGCCGAGCCTGTCTCAGACCTGTCGTGATGAGGGAGTGGGGTCAGCGCAGGCATCGTGCCTTGGCTATGGTCACCAGCCAGCCGAGGGCCACGCACGCTGATCATGCTGCGCTCGACTTCAAGTCGTCGCTTGCCATTCAAGTAGGGCTGGATGCCGCCTTCGATGGAACCTTTGGTCGGGTTCTGGATGAGGCATGGAAGAGGCGGGTCAGGTGTCGCCCACGGGCGTCGAGACAAACTCAAGCGCACCTGCTCTGGGATATCGTTGGTTTGTCGCTTCGAGATGCCCGTCTGGCGAACAGAATGCGTGCGTGCGGAGCGGGATGGGTCAGCGGTGCGTGATCAACGATGGATGTCAGCCGGGAGGACGGAATCGAACGGACTGTGAGAGAGCGCTTCGCCTTGAACGGGGTGATGCCGCCGGCGGCTGTGCCCTTGGTCGGCAGCTGTCGATCGGCGGTTGCCGAAGGAGACCGGGCGTCAGCATTGACCCCTTCACGAGTGAGTGAGTGAGGGTCTGGTAGGGCTGGACAGACCTGGGCGGGGATCTCATTGGTCTGCCGCTTGATTGCCCGGTCCTGCGTGCCATCGTTGGCCTATCAGGTCAGTCCTTGCGTCTGATCCCCGAGCGAGAGACCGCAAGACACACCTTGACGATGAAATCACGGACTGAGTCGGCCACGAGGGCGTCCAATTGAGCGGAAGCAACGACCTCGCCCCAAGCAGGCAGGCTGTGGCGCATCTGGATCGTAGCGCGGTCAAAGGGCCGGGAGATGGTGCGGTGCTCGACCTGCTCGCCGCATCATGGGGCATGTCAGCAGCCGGAGCGGCAAGTGGGGAAGGGAGGATGTCCTGCGGATCGAGAGTCGACGCACTGGGTGAGAGGCTAGCTCCTTGCGGAACGGCAGAGGGTAGGCGGCAACGAGGATTGGCAGGGCGAGCAGGCCAGCGATGCAGAGGCGGACGAAGGACAGCATCCTTGGTGCGAGGGGCAGACAGACGGGAGAGCTGAGGAAGAGCGGGCTGCGAAACAAGGGGTCGACCGGCCAGCGATCGTTGAAGGAGGGCGAGGGTAAGGGAAGGGAGCGTAAGGAAGAGCCGGAAGAGAGAAGCGAGATGGTGGTCTGCAAAGAAAGGAGGAGGCGGAAGGGCTCGCCTCCCTCCCCACCCCCCGCGCAGCTGAGGCTGATCGCTTCGATGGCTTGAGCGAGGTGGCGCGCAAGAGGGCGGAAGAAGGTGCGGCGATCAAGGATGGGTGGTGGCGACGGGAGGAAAAAAGGGGCGATCGCCGTGCCTGCATGGCGTCGCGGACGCGCCGCCCACACATTCCAACTGAGAGAGCACCTTCAAGACTTGTTCCCTGCCCATGTCCCCTGCCCTCGATCCTCTCCTCGAAAAGGGAGCGATCCGTCGACCCGCGCGCGCGCACGCCCTTCAAAAGCGGTCAATGAGATCGACACCCACACCCACACCCACACCCACACCCACACCCACACCCACACCCACACACTCAGACACAAGAGCCGATGGTGCATCCCTCCGCCTTCCCTGCCCGGATCATCGTCCGTACCGCTGTTCAGCCCCGCCCAGCTGAGCCAGCCCCATGTCTAGGTCGTGCGCAGTCAGCGCGCCGCCCGATCGGGTTGGGCTTGAGGAGGGGGTTTGACTGAGGTCCGCGGGGGGGAAAGGGGGGGGGGGGGGGGGGGGGGGAGCGGTCAGTGAGTGAGTCAGCGACGAGAGAGAGATAGCGCACGCATATGTGTGTGTGTGTGTCTTCAATAGAGAAAGACCAAGAGACGCACTAGATCTCGGTGACGCGCAACCCCCAGACCCCAACGCCCCCCAAGCCGACGCTGGTGCCTTTTGTCCTCCTCCATCCTCCCCCCCACCACCGTGCCCACCAGCAGGGCGAGGCCAGCGACTCGAGCTGCCAAGACGAACGTCGTCGTTGACTCGGCTCGCGCGAGCCCTTCTGCCTTGACCGAGCGACGTCAGACGTTGACCGCTCGTCCTCGTCCTCGGTTGCCCTCCTCACATTGTCGGACCTTTGCTCGCCGTCGGCCTGCGCCGCCGCCGCCGTCGTCGTCGTCGTCGACGGCGACGAGGAGCTGTGAACGCCGGAAGAAGCAGCGGGGCAGAGGGAGCCCGCCAGCCGATGGACGACGAGCAACTCGGGCTCGAGCGAGTCGACCGCCGGCCACCTCGCGCGGATCAGCGCCGTCAGGCTCTCCACCGACGGTGAGGGACGCTCGACGGTTATGGGGGGTGGGGTATGTGCGTCGGCCTTTGCCAGGGAGGAGGAGGAGGAGGAGGAGGAGAAGAAGGGGGGAGGGGAGCAGGCAGCGACGCCGGGGGCGGTGGCCATGGATCGAGCGATCCGTGCGAGGAGGGGCTGCGAGGCGGCCGCGGTGAGGAGGTGGAGCTTGACCGTTGGCGGCTGCGTCAGCTGGTCCGGACGTTGGGCCGGGGGTGGAAGAGGCGAAGGTGAGGGTGGTGGGGTCGGGGATGAGTCTGAGAGACTGGCCTCGTCGCCGTCGTCTACCCTGATCGCATGGACCGAAGCAGCCGCCGCCGCGCCCGACAAGCTAGGCCGTCGGTTCCTCCACCGACGACGACGGCGGACGCCCTGGCTGTCCTCCCGCTCAGCCTCGCCTTCACCAGCCCGTCCCGACTCCTCAGCCACCCGAGCAACGCCGCCTCCGCCGACGACGACGATCGACTTCGAGCCTTCCTCCCACCCTTCACCCGCCTCGCTCGCCTGCCCGGCCACGGTCCGCTCTTCCGACGACGAAGGTTTGAGCGATGAGGAGAGTCCTTTTCCTCCTCGTCTTGGGCTGGGCGAAGGAGGTGTCGAGAGGGGTGGGGTGGGAGGTCGATGGGAGAGGTCAAACGCGAGCTTTGGGTAGAGCCGTTCGAGGGTGCCTAGGGAGGGGTGAGGTCATACAAAAGGGCAAGTCGGCCGGTCAGCGTCAACCTGAGCGTGCGGTCGGGGGGTCAACAGCCGAGCAAGGCGCAGAGGCTAAAGAGAAGAGGGAGGAGAGGACCGGCTGGAGAGAGAGGGAGAGAGAGAGAGAGAGCAAGAAGTCAAAAGGAGTTGGACCGACCCGAGGCTTCAAAGACCGAGAGCTCGGCCACCCCTCGATCGAGGGCCCACGCGACGGCCGTCCGAACGCTCTCGTCCACCTGGCTCTGCAAGCTCTCGCTCGGCCGGCGCTTGTCTTGGTCGTCCTCGGGAGAAGAGGCAGAGGGAGGGGGGACGAGCACGAGCTGGACGTGGGTCGCCAAAGGTCGCGACGGCTGCTGCTGCGGGGGTGGTGGTGGTGGTGGTCGGGGGGAGGTGGATCGACCTTGGAGCGTTGACCGAGCGAGGGAGAGGCAGGTGGAGAGGGTGATGTGGGCGAGGTGGAGGAGGGCGAGGAGGGATCGGAGCAAGAGGTGTAAGAGGGTGGTGGGCATGGGTGGCGACGGCGGTCAGGGAACGAGAGGGAGAGGGAGAGAGAGAGAGAGAGGAGGGACGGAGATGGCCTGGGGTCGATCGGGGGTCATCTGGGACCTGAGGGGGGGCATTGGCTCGTGCTTGCGTCATCGCCTGCCTGACGGTCTCTCCCTCTGCCCCTCACCCGCACTCCCCTCCCTCCCTCAGCGCCCTCTCAGCCACCCGCCATGCACGCAGAGACCATCGCCTCGTCGGCACCTCGTCCGTTCCCTCCCTTGCCTTCCTCCCTCCACCCGTCACTGACCCATCCACCTCTTCGCCCAGTCCTCGCCCAAGCCCTCCTCTCCCCTCTCCGCTCCACCCTCACCTCCTTCCTCACCACCTACGCCTCCCCTGCCCTCACCTACACCGACCCTCTTCTCTCCCCTTCCAACACGTCCATCCTCGGTCTCCCAGCCGTCCGCAACCTCCTCGCCTTGGAGAGCTGCTTCAAGCAGGACGTCGAGCTGCTCGACGTCAGCTGGGACCAAGGCACGCGCGAGCTCGTGATCGACAGCCGGACGACCTGGGTCCTGCCTGGGGTCGGGTTGGCGAGGCTGGTGAGCGAGGGGAGGACGACGGTCTGGTTCGAGGGTCGCAAGACGGACGAGTCGGGTGGAGGAGGAGCCAAGGAGCGGCTCGAGCTCAGCCGGATCCAAGGCGGCGAGGCGGCCGACGTGCGGCTCGCCAAAGCGCTCCCTCGCGTCCTGTGCGTCTCGTTCCTTGCAGCCCTCTCCCCCGCTCCCAAGCACCGTCCGGACTAACGCCTGCTCAACGCCGGATGATGACGACGACGACGCTGCTGCTTTTAAAAGTGCCTACTGTCTCTCGCTCCTCGTGGCCCTCCTCCTCCCCCTCCTGGCCTCCCTCCTCGCGCACCTCCTCGCCCTCCCACCTCGCCTTTCCAAAACCGCCTCGCGTCGCCCCTCGGGCCCTCTGGCAGCCCTCCTCAATCCGCTCGACACGGCCGCCATCGCGCTCGCCAACGTGTGCCTCTTTGGGCTGGCCCTCGGACGGGCGGCTCTCGGTTGGTGGGCCGAGTCGGTCGGGAAGGGTGGGATCGTTTTGACGGTCAAGTGCGTCGTCCCCTTACTCTCCCTTGCCCCTTCCACCCTACTACCTCTTAAAGCTGACAGCCCGCCATGCGCGCCCCTCCCCCCCTCCCTCCTCCCTTCTCCCTTCAAAAAGCCTCCCGCACCCGCACCCGCACCCAAACATCGCCCCCCGCTCCCCCTCTCCTTCCCCTGCCACCTCCAAAAAGCGCCCGGCGACCTCGCCCCAGTCCTCCAACCCCAAGCACGCCCGGGTCAACCAACCTCCCATAGAGCAGCAGCAGCAGCAGTCGACGGGCGAGCGCGAGCGATACCCTCACCACGACGAGGTTGTCCCCGAGGTGAGCTTCTCCGACGCCATCAAGTCTGGCGTGGCAGGGCTCGACGACACGGTGCCTTCTCCTCCACTTTCTCCTCCTGCTCGTGCGCACGAGGCGTCCAGCGGCACCGACGGCAACGGTGACGAGCGGTACCCCCACCACGACGAGGTCGTTCCTGAGATTAGCTTCTCCGACGCCATCAAGTCTGGCGTGGCAGGGCTCGACGACAAGGTTGGCGACCCGAGCGAGGGCGAGCAGGCAGGGCAAGGCCAGCAGCAGCAGCAGCAGCAGGAGCAGGAGCGGTACCCCCACCATGACGAGGTGGTCGACGAGGTCTCGTTCGCCTCCGCCGTCAAGTCGGGGGTCGAAGGGCTCGACGACCGAGTCGAGTCGGAGCCGTCGGCGGCGGCGGCGGCCTGAGGCGGTCAACGACGGCCTTGCCATTCTCCCCGACCCAAAACATGCACACACACACATGCACACACACACACATGCACACACACACACATGGACTCACCGCGCGCCGTTGCCTCGCTTCTGCTCTCCGGCTACGCTGGATGCTCCCACGCCGTCGCCCCCACGCTCAGGCACGTGCGGTCCCCATCCAAAGCTCCCTCGTTTCCAAACGTCCATGAACCCCCCATCAAAAAGTTCTTGTACATGCGCCCGCCCCCCTCCTGCTCTTTGCCTTCCACAGCACTGCCCGCCCTCGCACTCCTCGCACATACCGCTTGCCCGTGGGCCGCCCCCCCCCCCTCCCCATGACAAAATCGAAATGAAAAGAGCCCCCCTCGACATGCTCAGCCATGTCCTCCCTCCCAGACCCACCCCCCCCCCCCACACACATTGCGAGTCGCTTTGTCTGCTCGCTCGAGTGGAGAACAGATTGGGTGGGGCGCAAGGGGGAGAAAAGTCCGAGGCTGGTCTGCTCGGGATGGGGTTTGGGCGCGCTGAGCAAAGACGACGGGCGAGGGAGCATGCATTTGGACGAGGGGGCATGGGCGTGAGGCAATCTGATCGGGGAGGAAGGGGGTGGTCAAGAGGAGAGGCGGAAGGGGGAGTGCGAAATGGGGAAGTAAGTGGAGAGCTGGCGAAGGAGGGCTAGGTTTGGCGGCGTCTCAGGGCATGTGCATTACGTGAGGTCGAGCAACGTGAGGTCGAGCAAGGGGTGGGGCGGGGGGGGGGGGGGGGGGGGGGAAGGGTCGAGAGAAGATCCGATGAAGGGCAAAGACAGGGACGAGATGGAGAGACAGAGGAGAGAGAGGGCGGGTCGCGCGCTCTACCTCGCCTGCCTCATCTGGTACGCCTGGGCTCTGCGCAGGATGTCCATCACGTCGTCGTACATGGGCAGGCCGTGGTCCCTCGGCAGATCGAGCGTTCGCGAGAGGGTGAAGGTGGGTTTGGGAGGGACGTAGGTGGGTGGTCGCTTGGGAGGGGCAGGAGGGGGCGGGGGTGGGGGTGGGGGAGGGGGAGCCGGACGAAGGGCTTGGCTGGTGTACCCTGGGTTGGAAGCGGACGGGGGGTTGACGCGCGGTTTGGGGACAACAGGAACAGCAGCAGCAGCAGCGGGGGTGGTGGCGGTCGTGGTCGCGGTGCTGGATGCAGGGCGAGCAGGCGGCTCGATGATGGAGATCTCTGGGGAGACGGAGCGCAGGTCGACCACCTCGCGCTTGACCGTCGGATTTGGCTTGGCGTTGGACTGGGCGGGAGCAGGAGCGGGCGAAGGTGGAAGGGGTGGAGGTAGGCCGACGGAAGGAGGAGGAGGAGGAGAAGAGATCGACGAGGACGGACGACCTTCTCCGACCGTCGTTGGCGCCGGATCGACGGCCGCGGGCTGCGAGACGGACACCGAGGCTGGCTCGGGCGCAGACGGCACCGCCTCTTGGCCCTCGGCCGACGACAACGGCTGGGACTGCAAGGCAGCGACGGCCTCTGCTGGTACGGGTGCCGCCGAGGGCTGCCCGACGTCCGCGTGCGACTCGGTCCTAGACGGCGGCTGCGAGTCTTCGACGACGTCCTCGTCATCGTCAGCTTCGATCTCGGTCGGCGCGGTGGAGAGGTTGGCCGAGACCGCGAGAGCGGCGGTGGCAGCAGCGGCGGCAACAGGAGCGGCCGGGGTGGGAGGGAGGCTCTGGGTGAGAGCGTCGACCAACTCGGCGTCGCCTGAAGAGCTGCCGACGAGGTCTTGGCTGACCGACGCCGAGTGGTTGACGTCGTCGACCGACTCTGGAGGGGCAGCGGCGAGAGGGGATGCCGACGGGCCGGTCGCCTGGACCTGCTCGGAGGGCTGGTCGATAGGTCCGGGAAGGGCCGCGTCCTCGGCGACGAGAGCGCCTTCCTCTACTGTTGCAGGTACCGTGGCCACGACGACTGCCCGGTCGACCTCGGCTTCCGCAAGCGGCATGTCCGAGTCGCCCTCGACGGCGGCATCCACTGCCTCTGTGAGCGCGGGCTTGGCAGCTTCGAGCCCCATCTCCTGCTCGATGACCATCTCGTCGTCTGTGTGGCTCTCGTCCGCCAGCGCCGCCTGGGGCGGCTGTTGCTCGCCTGCCGGTCCACCGCCGAGCGACTGATCGACATCGGCTTGCTCGTCCATGACCTCGTCGCCTTCCGCACCATCTGTCTCGTTCTCCTGCGTCGTGAAGACCTCGGTCGAGACAACGGTCGACGCCGTCAGCTCGCGCATCACGACGTCGCCGTCGCCGTTTGCGCCGAGCGGCTGGGTGCTCTCGGTGCTGGCCGTCGTCTGCGATTGCGTCGGCAGCTGTAGGTGGTGCTGGAGCCCGCTCGAGATAGGAGCCGACGACCCGCCGGAGCCAGAGCCAGACGGCAGGCCATCGTCGATCGAAAAGACGGGCAAGTTGGCGCTCGCCGTCGTCGTCGACGGCGACTCGATCTGGAGCGAGATGTTGTGCTGCCCAAGCGTGAAAGGCGGTTCGTCGACCGTCGACGCCGTCAGCGGCCGGTAGCCGCCCGGACCCGCGGCCGGTGCGCCGCTCGACACTGACTCGGTCGTCGTCGTTTGATCGCGTGAGGAAGTCGCGGGGTCGGCGCTGCCGCTGCTTTTCGTCGCATCGTCGCCACCCGACCCACCGCTGTGCGCCTGCGAGGCAACGCGCGACTCTTGCGACTGGATGTCCGAGTCGCTTGCAGGGACGAGCACTGTATCGCCCTGTGTAGCAGAGGCGAGCGAAAGTCGAGCACGCTTGGCTGCCGGCGGCAGGCCTTGCACGTCAAGCGAGGCAGAGAAGTGCGACGGCGACGAGTGCGTGACGGTATGGCTCTGGCTCGAACCGATGTCGGCCTGGGCGGGTTGGGGCGGAGGCGAGGACGACGTGCGGCGATGCGGGCGGACCTCGGCCGTGGTCGCCGTCGTTGCTGCATCAGCAGCGGCCGGCGCGGGTCGCTTGAGTGACTCAACCCGGGCCGGGGGAGGCTTGATGGGTAGCTCGTCGTCCGACGCCTCGGCATCCTCTTCGAGATGAAGCGGGTCTCTGAGTGCGGTGGGCAGATTGCCAGGAGCAGCAGCCTCGACGGGTGAGGGAGCAGCTCGGCCGGCGGGGAACAAGTGCGCGTATTGTGGCCGTACCGGCGGGCAGGCTGATCGGAGGGTGCATGCACGAACGAAGGGAGCGGGTCAGCGAGGGAGGGGTGACAGAGAAGGGGGCGACATAACAAATGAAAGAGACGTACGGTACTCGCGGTCGAGCAGCTCTCGCTGGTCCTTGCTGACGACGCACCAGCCGAGCTCGAGCAGGTTGACCTTGGACGCGTCCCGCACCTTCCTCGACGAGGCGCCTGGCGGCTTCGGCTGCTGCGGCTC
Organism: Cystofilobasidium bisporidii; assembly: GCA_014825535.1. Lineage (NCBI taxonomy): Eukaryota > Fungi > Basidiomycota > Tremellomycetes > Cystofilobasidiales > Cystofilobasidiaceae > Cystofilobasidium > Cystofilobasidium bisporidii. Next base: position 173,314 of record MVAK01000030.1, read on the forward strand.
GACGACCGCCGCTCGCGCCTGAACAGCTACTTCAGTGGACTTCTCAGAGGCGAAGACGACCGACATCGCCTGCTCCGGGTGCGCCCTGCGAGTGCGCACGCGCAACGAGCGGCCTGGTTAGTTCTCAAGACCTCTCCCAGCGCAATGAACGAGTCGCCGATCTGCGCGTGAGTGTGTTGGGACTGGGGGGGGGGGGGGGGGGGCCGCCCCCCCCCCCCCCGCCGGCCCCCCCCCCCCCCCCGGGGTTTTCGGGGGGCCCCTTGCCTGCGGGGGAGAAAGGGGGGGGCCGCCCCTCCGC